>PVHP010036566.1:0-17840 GCA_004024765.1 Zapus hudsonius | reverse complement strand
TTTTTGTTGTTTGTTTTGAGACAGGGTCTTGTAGCCCGGAAAGGTCTCAAGGCCAATCCTTGCAAAATGCCCGGATTCTAGGTACCTGCTCTCTCACCTAACAAAAACCCCTCTTTGAGATTTCCTTTTCTTTTTTTGGATGCTAAAGTTATTTCTGTTTCTGCAGGGCCCTGCCTAAAAGCACTTGTCAATTCTTTACTCTGAACTCCAGAAAGCATTTGGGATTACATTCATAAAATCATGGAGCTAAAAGACTTTTGAAAAGCACATAAAATGCTTTTAAAAACAAAACAAAAACAATCCTGTAACTTGTGAAAGGCTTAGTCTTTGAAGTCACTCAGGACTTCATTTTACTGTCATTTATTTGTCTTGGTCACCAGCTCCATCCTCCACTATGTCACCTCTCTCTGCTTTTTCTTAATGGGGAAAATGGACGTGAACCAGAGTCCAGCCATTCTGCATTCTTCCCTCCGTGTTATCTGTCAAGATGGCATTTCTGCTTCACCCGGGAGCCATCCTTCCTGAATCCTGGACCATGGCCTGTCCTCCCTCCCTGGCTCTCCTTGGGGGTTCACACCTGTGCCCTTGGATATGGACCCAGGCTCTGAGCTTGCTGTGCACCTTTGGAGTTCCCAAAGGGCCTCTTGCATCCACTTTGGTTGGCTGTGCATTATAATACACTGTCCTCGTCCTTGAAGGAACTTCTCATCTTT
Source organism: Zapus hudsonius (assembly GCA_004024765.1). Lineage (NCBI taxonomy): Eukaryota > Metazoa > Chordata > Mammalia > Rodentia > Dipodidae > Zapus > Zapus hudsonius. The sequence goes on along the minus strand of PVHP010036566.1, from coordinate 17,127 downwards.
GTTGGCTTAACTCTGAGGGGCAGAGTTTCCTTTTTCTGGACTTAAGTCTGCCTTCCCAAAGGTCCAAATGACCACTGAGAATCAACTTCTCTTTGCAGTTGGATTCCGTGCTAACCATTTCTTTCCATGCCTCTCTGTCTCTGCTGATGGTCAATAACTAAGGTCAATATTCGTCTTTACCTCAATTTCCCCATTAATTCTGTTTTTTTGCTTAAGTCCTCAACACTGAGTTTATCTTAGCGATTTTCTTTTATGAATCTAAAAACCACACTTGTGGTCCAGGAAAAGATGTGAGATTAAATTTCAAGAAACTATTCAGCAGTACAAGTGAAGTTCTTTGTAATGTGCTTAGCGCATAGTTACCACCCTATTAAATGAAGGTCATATTAGTCCATGTTTTCCAATCAATACATTTAAAAATACCTTCTTGATAATACACATAAGGTGTTAGGAATCAGTAAGCCTCAACCTTGTTCCTCCAGAAGTTCATAGATAAGAGAAGGAACAGACATCTAAGTAATAATAAACAATGTGGGACTTGGAATTAGGAATTGTTGGGTCACAGAAAACGAGACAAGATTCTGGATAGTCTTTGAGGAATAGCCTCCATTCTGTTAAATATGAACAGGACTATTTTAAATGATTTTTACATATTAGGTTGTTCAATAATTTTAGGACAACTTTTTAAAGTTTCTACTATGTAGTATTTTTTCCCCTGAGACAAATCCTGGCTATGTAGCCCAGGTTGGCCTGTAATTTACTATGTAGCACAGGCAGGTCTTGAACTCATGATGCTGCTGCCTTTATCTCTTGAGTGCTGGGGTTATAGTTGTGTGCCACCATGCTGGGCTCTTGTCATCATCTTCACATGACAGAAATGGAAAGCAAAGGGCAGAGAGTTAGGAAGTCCATAGCTGACATTAGATGAGCTGGGATTTCAACCCAGGAGTCCCAGAAGTCATGGGCTACTTCCATCAGAGTTCTTGGGGAGGGCCTTCCGGGCATGGGTGTGTGGATGGTGAAGGCTGCGCTAGACATGGAGACAGAAGACACAAGAACTCAGCACAAAAGCCCGACTAGGTACTACAGGGCACACAGCACAGGTGCAAGGGAATTTTGGGGGTTCAGGAAGAGTCCTTAAACTCCAAACCCTGAGTTCTTGTCCAAGATAAAACACGACTGAGAAGGATAATTATTAAATTATTACATTTATTCAGGGAAAACGAGAAGGGAAGTACAGAGAGCTCCTGCAGCGTGGAAGGCAGGATGGGGTAGGAAGCCCATGTAAGAGTAGGGACTGCCCTCCATCTCAACCATCAGAGCTGAGACGAGGTGGGGGGGGACTTACAGAGCAGGGATCTGGAAATTCAGGAGAGGTGCAAAGCCAAGAAGAGACCTTGCCCACTGGTAAGTAAGCATTTATAACCTTATTGTGGTGGCTTTACCTTCAGGTTCAGGTGAGTCAGAGAGAGCTGATTGGTCTGGGATAAGGGTGGGCTCAATAATCAGCCAGCCAGGACACCACGTTTAAGGCTGAACTTTACCAACCAGAATTCCAGGATCTGATTTAAACCTTAATTTTAGGAAAGGGGAACAGATTAGGCAAGAGATAATGAGAAGCCAGATTCTTCTCTGATCGCCAGCAAAGTGGAGAATGCAAGGCCAGGCCCAAAGACCTTCCTGTTGTTTACCTTTGGGGCCCAGTTACCCTAACTGCCTCACAGGGATGGGACAGCACCCAGGATGGTATAGGTCATTTGTCATCTCTATCTCCTCTTGTGTACATAAAGGTGTCTCCAGGGGAGAGGAGACACTGTCTGAAATCGCTCACCTGTTCTTGTTTTAAATAAAGCCCCATTTCCAGAAATGTTCTTGAGAGAACAAGTCCAGAGGTGTGCGCATGTGTACACGCTCCTCCTCACAGGTAGGCAAGTGATGGTCACAGAGCAGGGTGTGGGATAAAAGGAAAGAGCTCGTCAAGGACTTGCCTTCTGTCAGCAGCCATGTGCCTAGGCCTTATACCCCTATCTTCCTCTCCCAGAATTCCCAGGGGAGAGATGTCTCCTGTCCCAACCAGATGATTCCCAAGTGTGCAATTTCAAGCTCGAGACAGCTGGCCTGAGAGACGCTAGTGTTTATAACTAGACTAAACTGCCTGTTAGAGCTATAATGGGCTCGCTGAGTCCAGATGGCCACCCCTCTGGCCAATTTGCATCTGGCTGAGAATGCAGTGAGGCACGTAGCTGGCTGGAGCCTGGGAAATATCCCTTTGGGGAACGTGCTGATGGAAAGCGTTTACACCATATTCCTCATTCATGTGGGATTCTTCTCTCCTGGGGCAGTGCCCGACTCCGCTTAGCTCCCCCTGTCCCCAGATCACAGGGACTGAAGCTCAAACCAGACACACAACTCTGTGCCTCTGATCTCGGTGTCCCTCCTGTGATGCAGAACACAGGGCTCTCCTCAGGGAAACTTGCAAAACCTCCAGAAAGGCATAGTCAGTTGAGACTCGTCCTTCAAGGCTGATAATCAATATATTCTGATGAGATCTGACGCATTCAGGGTGGAATGGCGGTAGACAATCAATATATTCTGTAGGCCTGTTTTTTTTTTGTCCCCACCAAAAACTTAAAGGATCAGATGTACTTCCTCTTGACTGTGATAACTTTGAAAACATCTGGGAAAGCAAGTGACATGCAGCTGTGATTGGAAGGGACCCTATACAATCTCTCTTGTGGACATTGTTTATTGAGATATATTTCAGTTGAGTACTATGAGAGCCATTCATTTCTTCAAGAGAGCTGCCTCAGAGACCATTCAATCATTCCATCCTGCTTGCTCCATTGGCTGACAGAGGAGCAGAGATCTGCAGAGCATAGAATGGCCTGTCCACAGCTGTAGAGTTAGGGCCAAAATCCTGGCTTCCCACTCATCCTTGAGTTTGGTTTGCTTTTTTTTTTACCCTCAGATACTCTCAAATTTCCATTTTACCCTCAGCTTCTATGACAGGTTAAATTTCAAGAGACAGTGAGATTAGGCTCTGACAGACACCCTGGTTCATTGGTAAAGAATTATTTGCTGTTAAATACAGGAATATTTTTGAACATAAATTCACTCCACGAACCAATACAGGCTTCTTAAGACATTTGTCCACTGCCACAGGCAGGTCTCTCTGGATGCTCCTCTTGGGTCTCTGTGGAGTCCCTGGTCCTGATGTTCAAAGTCAGACAGTCCATGTCTGACTTTGAACACTCAGCGTGAGGAACATTTGCACTGTACACGCGGTGCCTGGTCTGCATGCAGTGCTTAGATTTGGCCCCGACCTAAGTTCTTGAGTCTCATTATTCTGTCTGCCTCTGCTACCTCCTGTCCTTCAAGTGCATATCCTTCCTGGTCTTTTTGCTGATGACTCCAGCTTTATTTCCTGGAATATTTCCTACGGATATTTGGTGCTGTTTTCCTTGCTCTGGTCTTGCTCTCTTTCTGCCGTTCTCTTCTCAGACCAAGTATTGCAAGCTTGTATAATTGCAGACCATAAAGCATGATAATCCCCTCCCCACACCCTCTCAATTAGTCTCTATTTTGTTTTGATACCATCATCGTTTCTTCCATTTTGAAGGTCTTATGAAGGTAGTGCCAAGCACTGCGAAGTCATGAATATGAAGGCCCTTTTGTGTCTGGAAGTTGGTGCTATAAGCAGTCCTACCCTTCCTTTGGCTCCTACCATCTCCCTGCCACCTCTTTCACAATAGACTCTGAGCTTCGGGAGGCAGGTGTCATAGAGATGTCCCGGTGCTGAACACTGTCAGACCAAGTATTTTGCCTCCACGTTGAATCAAGTGCTGTTCCTTGACTTGTTCCTCCCAGGACTCTTTGTGATTGAGACACTTACCTCTTCCACACTCCTCTGCCATTGTCTCACCAGGCCTGGCATCTTCTACAAGTTTCCATCTTGTTGCTACTCCAGGCAAAGTAGTACATCCTTTCTTGAACTCAGAGCATAGGAACCACAGACAGGGACGCCTGTAAGTGAAACAAGGCACAGGTTTATGCTTGGAGACATACGTTCCAGGGTTATTTTTAGGCAGCCCTTCCTGGAAGTTGAAGTTAAGTTGCAGAGAAAGTTTTTGAATCAGAATATGAAATGGAATGAGATAAAAAAAATTAAATGTTATTGGGAAGGTCACTGAATCACACCAAAGATTTTTACACTTTACTCCAAAGTATCACTTTAGAAATAGATTTTCAAGAGTTGGAGAGATGGCTCAGCGGATAAGGCACTTGCCTCTGGTGCCTAAGGCCCTGGGTTTAATCCCCCAGGACCCACATACGTCAGACCCACAAGGTGGTGGCCCTGGTGTTTGTTCTCTCTCTCTCTCTCTCTCTCTCTCTCTCTCTCTCTCTCTGCTTGAAAAATAAATAAAATATTTTTAAAAAAGAACTAGATTTTCAAACCCAAATCATATTTATATTTACTCAGTTGAATAAAGATAATTTTACTTTTAAAATAGGAAAAGCAAATTCATGGTAAAATATTTACTGGATTTGAGCTTTTCCCCAAAGATGGGAATGCTATTGACCCCAGGGATCAGCACAGAACTGCCCCTTGTGGTCAGCTTTCCATCAAATGTTTCTATAAACCTTTTGAGAGATGAACAACTCCTACCTAGAAAATCTGCTCTTAAGAACTGAAGAGGCTACAAATACCAGAGAAAAGGAGTTGTCAGATATCTGTGTGGGGATCAGTTGACTGATACTAAAATTGCTTGGGAGAGCCTGGGAGGCATGATGATGTATGCCTGTAATCCCAGTACTTGAGAGGAAGAGGCATGAGAAACAGGAGTTCAAGGTTACCCTTGGCCACATAGTGACTTTGAGGCCAGTCTGGGTTATATGAGACCCTGTCTAAAACACACACACACACCCACCACCACCACCACCACCACCACCACCATCACCACCACCACCACCACTAACAACAAGTTTAAAAACATTGTGTGGATGATCTTATACAAATCTTGATCCCCAAAACATGCCTGCATTAATTAAACCAAATTGCTTTGGGCAAGACCTGAAATGTGAATTTCTAACAAGTCTCAGATGATATTGCTGTAGGACTATTTTGTATAACAGAAAGCATGGCCCTCATAAGGGACACAATGTTTTAGTTATTAGAACCTTGTACATGATTTCTGCCCTGAATTTACATCTGACCCTGTGCTTTGTTAAGGCATATTTGCGACACATCTTACCTGCTTTTCACTCGCGATGTAGGAGAGTAATGAGCATACATGTTCCCTAAAGGAAAACAGTGCATTCCAAAACTTGACTGAGCCTCCCTTTCTTATGTGCCTTTTCCCAAGAATGAAAATAGACTGGTGTTTGTAACGTTGAGTTTTCTCTCCTTAGAGAACACAGATGCATTGTGCTGTGCAAAGAAGCTTATGTTTTCTAAAACTAATGTTTTGTGTTCTCAAGCATCCTGATAGAACTTTTTACAGAGGGGTTAGAGCCAGGTTGTCCCTTGGTAGCGGCTGTTTTCAGGGCTCAAGGGAAATTGATCTCCAACAATTACCTTGGGTGCTTGGAGCACACCAGGAAGGGTCCCAGCTTTCCTGTTTCTATACTAGGGCAGGTTAAGGGTATCTGCTTTACAATTATAGTCTGTAAGAATAATCCAGCCCAGAATTAATGCAGACATGCCTATGTACCTTTTTTTATTTCAGAGAGAGAGAGAGAGAGAGAGAGAGAGAGAGAGAGAGAGAGAGAGAGAGAGAGAGAGGAGAAGAGCGCACCAAGGCCACCACCTTATGGGTCTGGCTTATGTGGGTCCTGGGGAATTGAACCCGGGGGCCTAAGGCACTGGAGGCAAGTGCCTTAACCGCTGAGCCATCTCTCCAGCTCTCTACATACTTTTTATGATCGGCTCAGGACGAGTTCTACTGAACAGTTGCCCTTTGGGATTCAAGCCAGAGAAGTTTCTGGAAGTAAAAGTCTACTTGGCCAGATCAGCCAGCCTGCCAGATTTAGTCTCTGCTGATTGGGGATTTGCCAAAATGAGGACTTGTCCATCCATCCATCACACACTTTAACCAGCACACAGCTATTTTGTTTAACCTCATGTCAGCCCCAAGGAACACAGGGAGAGGGGAAGGAAGGGGGTGAGGGAACCAGCAGAGTTCTCTGCTCCTGGGTCCATACAAGTTCCTTCTGAGAGGGTTATTCTGGATGTGGGCCCCCTAGGAAGCAAGCAGACTTTGCAGGACTGCCCAATACCAGGGCATTCATGGGGTTCCTGACAAGCAGGAAGCAGAGACCCACAAATCTAGCTTGTTCTGAGACTCCCGAGTGCTCTGTGATGCATTCAGCCTGCCTCCAAGTTCACATACCAACACCAAAGTCCAGTTCTTCTCGGGACTGGTGACCTATCCTGACCAGTGCAATCACTGGGGTTGATATGTCATTTCAAAAAGGGCTGTTGGCCACCTACTTTGTGTCTGGCACCATGCTCAGCAATGTAATAGCAAACATACACCTGACCTCCTGAGGCCTTTCATTATTACAATTGTATGTCTGTGTGAAGAAAAAATTCAGAATTCTTTCAAACTGGTGCAATGCTATGAGGACCACGAACTCTACACCTAATATAATTGAACACTGCTTAGGTCTGAAATGAACAGGGTGCATTTCCCCCTGTGGAGAAGCACACAGTCTTCCTCAGGTGAGACTCATAACCATCAGCTCATAAGGACCATCAGGACATTCGGTGCACTGCAGGTGCAATTGGACAGTTTTCCTTTTGGACTGAAGGCTGCTGTTTAAAGGACAGAGTGTGTGAGCAAACCAGCACCCATTTTGTTCCCATTAGAAGTGAGCCAGTATGTTCTTGCTTGTGTCATGCAGAAAACAGAAGCATCAGGTAGTGCAGAGAGCCTCCTTTTAAAAGTTTTATTTATTTATTAGAGAGACAGAGAGAAAGAGAGAGAGAGAGAGAGAGAGAGAGAGAGAGAGAGAGAGAGAGAGAGAGAGAGAGAATGTGTGTGCCAGGGCCTCCAGTCACTGCAAATGAACTACAAATGCATGTGCCACCTTGTACATCTGGCTTTGTACGGATACTGGGAAATTCCACTCAGGTCCTTCTGCTTTGCAGGCAAATGCCTTAACCACTAGGTAATCTCTCCAGCCCACGGATAGGCTCTTGACTTCATCAAAAGCCCCCAGTACAGGGACTGGGGAAATGGTTTAGTAGGCAAAGTGCTTGCTGTGCAATCATGAAGACCTGATTCTGGATCTCAAGCCTCCATGTACGAGCCAGGCAGAGCAGGATGCTTCTGGAATCCCAGATCTGGGAGGTGGAGGATGAGCAGATTCCTGGGATTAACTGGCAAGTTATTCCACTGAATTAGTGAGTTCTGGGTTCAGTGAGAGATGCGGTCTCCAAAGATCAGGTGGAGGATGACTGAGCAAGGCAGCTGATGTCAACTCCTGACCTCCACATGCATGTGCACACACCTGCACTCACATAGACGGGCCCCCACACACATGCAAACATGAATATACACATGTACATAACACTACACAGTCACATGAACAGAATACCAGTACAATTCTATAAAAGAGATACATGTAAACGTGGAGACAGTGATATTACTAGGGCATCATGAGGAATGTGGGTGTTGTTTCTTGCCTCTGGATAGTTTATCATAATATTTAGCTCCTGGAAGGAGCAGTAGCAAATGAAGAGAGATGGATTAGTTTGAGTCTGCTTTTAGAAGAATCTACAGTTTCTTAGAAATCCCTCCCTTTGCCCCATCCTGTCAGGAATGTAGACAGAGGTATCTCATGTGAATAACAACAACAGAAACCTAACCACATTTGAAGGCTACTGGGAACTAAATTAAATGAGTCATGTTTGTTTTCCCAACTGTGATGTTACCTGAGGCTGCCTCCTAGCCATTATGGCAAAAGAAATTACCTGAAGGTTGGCTCGATTATACATATTTACTGTTTAGAAAACGATTCCCCTGTTCAAACATTTTCCAAGGCTCTGGGTAGTTTTCTGAATGAACACGACTCTTGGTTTTCTTGCCACTCCCTTCATCAAAACTTCAATAGGAAACAGGTTCTCCATTTGTTTTCAAGCTGTATAAAGAAAACTATCTGTGGGTTTTCAGATCCATTTACCATTGTTGCCATGATCACGGTGGAACCCTGAAACACAGAGATGCTTTTAGGAATTTCCTACTCTAAAGTTACATGGCATGACTGTGGTTTGAGATTTGCTTTGGGAAGTCAGGCTTATTGAGATTATGGGATCTGACCACACTTTTGTGGTAGAAATGAGGCTAGTAATTGGTGTTGCCATGGCGATCATTTTGAGAAAGTGCCAGTGTAAAGTGAAAATGTGGACACTAACCAGGGGTGGAGAAATCAATCCCCAGGTCGTTAGGCTTTGCAAGCAAGCACCTTAACCACTGAGCCATCTCTTCCAACTCTGTAGAGAGTGCTGAGACAGCATCCTAAGAAAGCTTCGGCTCTGCTGTTTACTTCTCTGTGACACTGGGTGAGTTCCTTAATGGCCAAGTACACTACCTTAATCTTGTTTTTGTATTTACAGGACACTGTGATATTATGCTTGTATTTCTGAATGCAGAAAACAAATAAATTTATGAACCTCCGTTCTCAGAGGACCACTTAAACCTCAGGGTCCCAGGAAGAAACAATCTATCTGCTATAAACTATAACAATTCCAACTATTTCTGAAGGCTTTCATGACTGCTTTTGTCTCTCAGGGGACACCATGGAGTTATTTCTCCCACTGAAGTTTCTGGATTATGAATGGTGATCCCTGGGAGTTGAAGACGGGCTTTCTTACATGGTGGCTATAAGCCCTGCATGATGGAAAGCAGTAGAGCTTTCAGTAGCCTCTTAAGCTTGGGCTTATTGACCGTATCAAATGAAGTCCTGCTTTCTCTGAGTCTAAACTTCAGGCTGATGTTCTTCTTCATGCTTAATTACAAGTGTTTTTAATTAGATGAATTCCATTAATGGCCAATTAAGTTTCAATTTAGAGGTCATATTTGAGCACTGGCAGCCCCATCACAGCTTGGGCTCTCTGCAAAGTGACCTGGGTCTGGGCTTCCATCTGCTTAATGTTGCTCTGCCCATTACGAGAAGTTAATGCTTCCCTAATTGTTTGCCTTGGGAGAGAAGCCAAATTGTCCCCTTCCCTCAGCAGCTGCACGTCCCCAGCTGTGATTGGAGCTGCTGAAGAGGGTAAGGAGAAGAGGCATGGAGAGAGGGAGGTCTGGGTGCTACTGAGAGGAAGGGAGGCAGACAAATGACTTCTCAGGAGCATTTGGGGCGCAGTTGTTTGAACACTGGCAGGGACTCCAATTAAGACCATGTGTCGTGGAGACAGTGTTGGTCCGGTTGTTCAGACAAGTATGTGGAGTCCTTGTGGGTGGTTTGTCAGCTATCAGCACAAGCTGCCCCTCAGATAAGAGGCCCAGGACTTTTGGTGCCATTCACCTTGCGTTATTATTTTCAAAATGTTGCCCTTGGAGCAAGACAAGTGGAGATTTTCCATAAGTAGTACATAATGTGATAGGTATTTATAGGTACATGGGCTAAGTTATTTCATTTAATTGTTACAATGTAATATAGGAGTAAGGCAATACTATTTTCATTTTGTAGAAGAAATCAAGGCACAGACAGGTTAGGTGCCAGGGACCATGAGGAGTTCACAGAGTTCCTGAATGATTAGAAACAATACATGAAGCCATATGGAATGGAGTGAGATAGCCATCTCTGCCTAATAACTCCAAAAAGCAAATGTGGCTTATTTCAAGTAGTGAAGATACATGGCTACCACCAACTTTCTATACAAACATCACACTTTCCTCTTTGATAGTAGGAGGAAAAGGAGAAAATCAAGCAACAGGACAATGGCAGGCATAGAATCTTCTGTTGTAAGAGATTCCGGATTAAGAAAACATCTATCAATTTAAACAGCAGTGGTTATTTATTGAGCAAGAGAGTAACAAGCTCAACGAGATGTCTTCCCGTTTGGTTCACCACCATCCTTTTTTCCTCTCCCTGGCAATCTGCATACACTTTTGCACACAGCATCCTTTGAAGTCCCATCAGGCCTGTGAGTTGTAGCGTCCCCATGGTTCCAAAGCTTGACTCACATTAAAGGATAGAAGGCAGTCTCCTCTGACTGCCCAGTGATGTGGGGATTAAAGGCAGGTGTGAGGGCCAATGGTGGTATAGAAGTGATATGTACTAGTGGGTAGGAGCTTTGGTGAAAATTTGACAATGATTTGATCTTGGTACGCAACGACCATGAATCAGAGAAAGGGAAGTATGTATGGTGCTGAAGCCTGGGTTGAAAATATTCTTGTACAAACCTGTTTATTTGCCAATCATAAGTAGGATAGCCATTAACCCACCTACTGTGACCCCAAGGCTGCTTAAATACTAGAAGTAGGAAAAGTCAAAATATAAAATTGTTATACCAGCAGCCCATGTTTACAGTTGAAATAAAGGCCCTACAGAGGAAGTCATCTGCTTAAACCTGAAGGTGGAGATGGGCAGAATAAGAATTAAACCTCAGGCCCCAAGATCAGAAAGTCAGGGTTATTCCTGTTACTCCACACTGTCTGCACTCTACCTTCCAGAGAGTCATCAGCAAAAAGGAAAGCCGAATTGAACCCTTTTCTCTCGAGTGAGGGGTTGATTGAAGCATGCTACCACTGAGGCACAAAAGACAAAGCCCAACTTCCTTTTCTGTTGTCCTCTCCCACCTTCCCCTTCTCTGCATCCTTATCTCCTGCAAATAAGCTACGGATAAATGATCCAAAAGCCTACCTGAACCATATTTAAATTTACCACATATTGTAAATACTAGATGTTAGATGTATGAGCTTTCCTCAATGAGAGGAGGAAAAGAGAGGGAACCAAAGTGGGCGGATGGAAGGAATGGAAGGATTTGAACTCAGAGGAAGGGACCACTGCAGACTTTCTTGCCTGTTTGTTATAGATGAATTTATTTTGCTAAAGGTCTGACTTTAACTGTTAGGTCAGACTTATGTTATTTTAACTGGATCACTAATAAAATAAACATATCAAGTTAAATCTTAATGGATGAAGTTTTACAATAGTTTTATTATCTTCTATTTATAGATTATGTTGCTTTCCTGGGCTATAAATAGGTAATTGCAGAAATAAATTAAATGTTGAGCCACAAACTCTCTTATGTTATGACTCTGCAAACACAAGGGCGTCACTATAATCAAGTTTACAAATAAGCTCATATGTTCTGGGGCGCTGGCGGATGCCGCTGATTCTCTGTGATCGTTTCCCTACTTTAACACTGAAAGTGGTTAGTAAAGTGTTGTAGTCAGTTTCCCATTGCTGAGAGGAGCATCTGAACCAGACACAGCTTATTGGAGGAAGGGATTTATTTGGACCTTACATATTGGTGTTGGGGGGGACTTCCAACAATGGCAGAAGCTGTTCCCCATTCATAAATCCAAGCACAGGGACAAACCAACAGCCAGCACCACAAGCAAGCAAGCAAGCAAGCACAAATGTGCAGCCAGCAGCAGGGACCCAGGCAGAGACCAAAGGGCTGAACATATCTTTAGGCTGAAAATTAGATCTGCCCCCAAACATACCTGAGGTCTGGAGCCTCAGAACTGCCCACAGTGATACCTCCTCCAGCCAGGTGCCTGGAAATCCAAGTGACAAGCTTTCAATGAAATACCCGAGTCTACCCAGCAAGTTTTCAGGATTTAGACACTTTGTTCAAGATGAAGTTAGAATTCTGTAGGCCAAGCAAGAGCTTCGGAAAAGACATTGGCACTTAAATCCTTCCATTCATTTTCCACTTTTGTAAATGCGTTCGTTTCTTAACTTTCCTCTGAGCCTCAGTTTCTCACCCCTAAAATGAGAAAGGCACAAAGAAAGTCTTTGAAACGTGCTTTTTTAAAATTATCTTCTTTCTCTTTTCTTCCCATTTACTTATCAATGAAGTTCTGAGATTACTTGATGCACATGACTTCTTTAATTAATCAGAGAAATAATTTACTTACTAGAGAGGACTGGGGATAGTCTTTATTTAAAGACCCTCATCCACCTCCCGGCCCCCATCTCACGTCTACCCCACTGCTGCTGTTTTCTACAGTCATTTCCCTCATTTCCGTGTGTGTGTGTGTGTGTGTGTGTGTGTGTGTGTGTGTGTGTGTGTGTGTGTGGTTATGCATGTGTGTACATGCATGAATCCCATGTGCCCACGCTGGGAGGCCCCAAGAGGATATGGAGTGTCTCTCTCTGCTGCTCTTCTGATTTGCTTCCTTGAGAAAGAGTCTCACACTGAACCTAGACTCACTGTGATGGTTGAACTGGCTGATTAGCAAGCTCTAGGGATCCTCTTGTCTTCATTCCCAGACCACTCCTGCACTGGGCATAAAGGTGAATGAAATTTTATGTGGGTGATGAGATTTGAACTCAGGACCTCATGCTTGTTTATCAAGTGTTCTTACTGTGGAGCTATCTGCCCAGTCCCTAGTGCTATTATTACACACAAAGAAAACATGCTTTCTTCATAAACCAGCACTCCTCAATTTGAGGTGAGTGCTTTTAGACACCACTGACAAACATGGAAATTAGTATTACCTATCAGAAGTTATTTGAAAATATATTTGGGGGATAGGTGTTTAGTGTGTGTGTGTGCATGTGTGAATACATATTTGCATGTTTGTGGGCACATGTGTGCAGGTGCATAGGATGTACACATGTGCATGCCCTGAGCAAATGTGTGGAGGCCAGAGGAAGACACCGGCATCTTCCTCTATCAATTTCCCACCTTGTTTCTCTAAGCCAGTCTCTCGGTGAACCTGTGGTGCCCTGTGTTTCAGTTAGTCTAGCTGACCAGGAAGCCCCTGCGATCCTCGGGTTTCCATCCCACTAGGCAGTAGGGTCACAGCATTTTACATGGGTGTTGGGGATCCAACTCAGGTCCTCACACTTGCACACCAAGCACTATTACCCTCTAAGCCATCTCCCAGCCCCTTGAAAATATTTTTACCATGTGCAAATCTTTGATTCATCAATGTCTTTTATTGATCCATACCCACATTTGTTGGATTGGTCTAATTATACTATATGTATATAAAATATAGTTCTTTAAGGTTATGTCTTTGAAACCTCTATAATGATGTGGACCTAAAATCTGATGGTTTAATAGTAAATTCAAAAATCAGGAACCAAGGGTATATATAATTTATGATCCCAGGTTTTCAAAAATGTTATAGATATGTCTAAAAATGAATGAAATATTAATACTAATTATTTCCTGCTGATGGATTTACTTTTTTATTTTCTTCCTTATACTTTCCAAATTTTGTCCTCAAAATATATTTGTAATTTAATTTGAAAACATTATGCAAAAAGGAAGAATTAGAAAGAATCTCTGGTACTTTCCCTTCAGACTTAATGAAATGCAAAATATTTTAGGAAGCTTTTCAAAAAAGTCCTTTATTCTTCCTGTGGAAAATAAAATTGGAATTACAGATGGTTTAAAGACTTAAACATAAAAAGTGACTCATAAAACTTCCAAAAGAAAGCATTGGTTGATATGCTTGGTCTTGGAATGAGCAAAGTGTTTACGTAAAAGACACAACTCAAAAGCTATATAGAAAGAGATGATGGTTTTCCCATATAAAGAAGTTGGGAAAATGTTTGGGAAAAAAGTCTTGTGATGGGAATATGGCTCAGTGGGTAAGAGAGCTTGCTGTGTACACATGAGGCCCGGAGTTCAATTCCATGACATGAATAACAATAAAAAAGCTGGGCATAGCCTTGTGCTTGACTGTATTCCCGGTGCTAAATAGGTTAGACACAGGAGAATTGGGTTTTGACGGCCAGTCAATTTTAACAGAATAGTGGTGAGTTTAGTGAGAGACACTGTTTCAAGGAAATAAGGCAGAAAAGTGATAAAGGAGTTCACCCAACATCTTCCTCTGGCCTGTGTACATATGTACACATATGCACACACCATACACATTACATATACACACATCACATATACACACATCACACATACACACACTAAAGAGAACTGTCTCAAGTTATGTCACAAGTAAAGTCACAAACTAAGAAGAAAATATTTGTAGCAAACACAATAGCGGTCCTTTTGAAAAATCCTTGATTTACAAAGGAATGATCTAAATCATTAGGAAGAAAAAAAAAGGCGTCTCTCCCATTAATGGAACATGGACAAACGGGCCTAAGTGAAACAGGCACTCAGAAACTGCTTTGCCTAAAAAGAGTCAGTCCTCCTATGGACCCACAGATAACAAGCAGGATGCAAGCCTGGCACTTCTGCCTCATGTTGCACCTGCCTCCTTTACTTTGGGTCACCTGCTTACCTTTGCAATTACTCAAAGAGGGTCTGTCTAACCTGCCCCATCCCCCTCAAGGGTTGAAGGCATAGAGGTAAGTCATTGCTTTAAACCTGTACTAATTCACTTCAGATTCCAAGCAAAGCAAAACTTCATAGGATATCAACCCCACCTCCACCCAACAGATGAAATAAGATCTCCTAGGATATCCATGATGGCAAGGCAGTTCCCAGGAGCAGTAGTGACCATCTTGTAGGATTGGACCCCTCAGGTGATGACGGCAGCATGAGGACTTCTTTGGTCTACCTCCCACAACCAAAACTGAGGCAATGATGAGTGGAACCACGTTTGACTTGGACCGCTTAATTATGCATACATCTTGCTAATTATCACAATTATTTTCTTTTTATATCTCTATTATGAATAAGTATATACATTGTATGATCAAATCTTGTAAATGTGTCCCCGTTTCCCTCCTCTCTGTCCTCTCCCCACTGGGGTCCTTCCTCGGTGAGCATTCTGGATCTGTCCATAGGTTAGGGGGCTATGAACTGCACCAGAGGGAGCCAGTTCTTTTTCTACTTAAACATTAAGCTCATGCAAGTACCCCAAAGACAGACTTAGAGTAACTTGTTCCTTTTATCTGTCCCTCTTCCCAATCCAGACACAGCGAATACATCTCCCTTCTCTGCTCTTCACCGTTGCTGGTCTCTTTCATTAGTGCACTGGGGACTGATGGCTAAGCCTAACCATTTGGGGCCCTTGGAATCCAGAATTTTGCCCCCAAAACTCTGATAACATAGGTACTTCAAAAGGATGTGATGGGAAAATCTGCATAATGGTACTCAGGAAGCTTACCAAATACTGAGGAATTAAAGGACAAGCTGGAGAGTGCAGTGAGATGGGAATGAGTGGATCCCCAAGGCTTCTTCCCAGGCAGGCAGCTATCAGTCTGGAAGAAGCAGATGAAGGGCTGATCTTCTTATCATTTGACTAGAAATGCCCTAAGGGAAACATATTTAGGCATTTGAGAGGTTCAGGAGAAAATTGTAATTTTAAAGACTATATTGTTGAGTGCCTTGGATGCATTTTAGAAAGCAAAGGGATTAACCAAATAATCCAATTAAGATAAATTTATAGACAGAGGGTCTTTAACAGAAAGGCTGAGGTTAAGGCCTGGGACTTAACAATAATGGTTAGGGAAAAATGAATTCCCAAACTTGGGATATTTACTGGCCAAAGAATGATGGGATCTTAAGAGATGTAATGGGAATATCTAGGTCAAGGGGCTCAGAAATCTTGAATATCCAGATTCTCATAAGCCTAGTTTTTCAGAAGTGGCCCATTTATCCCCATTAAAAGCGTCACTTTGTTTTGTTAAAAATAACCCAGAAAGTCTCTGGCTTGAAGGAAGAAGATACCAGATCAATATCTATTAATGGGTCACAGCAGAAACTGGCCTAGAAAATGCTCAGCCTGCTGGAGGAGGGAGGGGACTATATACCAAAGTACCCCAGGACCTGGTGACTGTGTCCAGCAGGAGCTTTGGAGTATGTATGGGGCTGGACCCTAGGATGCCGGATCAAGGGGCTCAGAAAATAAAATTGGACAAGAAAGCCACTTGTTTAAGTAATGGCATATTCTTTTTTTTTTTTTTGATACAGGATTCAACACTATGCTGAGGACTTTATAAAACAGATCCATACTGTTACAATAGCTTTTGGAAGCTTGGAAAAAGTGATAGCCCACCCTAGGCAAAATAGCTCTGCCTGAACTCTTCTAGAAGATGGCAGAGGAAAGGGTAACAGACTCAGCAAAAACAGCGTGCCAGAGGTGACATGCTACATAGGCTGACTAGAAAGGATAATTTGTTTGTCACAGGGTTAAAAACCGCATAGATTAGAGAGGACTCAACATCCCTGAGAAGTTTAGTGATGACTTCTCTGTTAGACCTGGGCAAATGAAGGGAGATTTCTACAGTGTGGGACTCTCTAACAGATCAGAATATTCCCCTAGACTCAGAGTCCAAGATGGCAGTGCTCTCCTGCCAGAAGCAAGGTGAGCTCACTTAATACCATCAGCAGCAAGGTCGGATTAATGTATTAATAAGACCCAATGTCCTAGAGCAAGAAATTTGGCAGGCTATTGGCAAACTGAGTTTTGATTAATTTATATAATCAAACAAATTAAAATTGAGAGTTCACAGACTGCAGGCCATTGCTTCAACCTCTCCTGTTTCCACACTTGTTCTCTAACTTGGAACTGACTGATTCAAGGAGAGGGAGGTTCCCCTTGAAGAAGTCCATTGCAAGGATATTGAAGGTATCCAGTAAGAACTGCTCTGCTCGTCCCTTAAAGGGACCCGTGAGCATTTACACAAGTAGTCATATACTAGGGAAAGGAAAATCAAGACATTCAGAGAATTTTGTATGTAACATTTGCATCAAAGAAGATGCATAGGTGCCTAAAGTGGTCTCAT
The DNA here is from genome assembly GCA_004024765.1 of Zapus hudsonius. NCBI lineage: Eukaryota > Metazoa > Chordata > Mammalia > Rodentia > Dipodidae > Zapus > Zapus hudsonius. The sequence continues at coordinate 240 of PVHP010036566.1, read as the reverse complement.
GCCCATTCGAGTAAAGGAACATGTCATCACATAGGAAGTCCCTTGGGTCCATGGAGTGGCCTGATAGTTATCTCTCTAGTCACCAGATGTATTATTGGAATGAACACATTTGTGGAACAACTGTTACATTTGATCCTTAACCTGTGGGATTGAGCTAACACAATATGAGTGAAAGTCCTGTAGCAGTTTCTGCAATGTCTTCCATCCCACCCACTTAGTGGCCAAAGTAGGTCAAAGATA
>PVHP010036565.1:0-17836 GCA_004024765.1 Zapus hudsonius | reverse complement strand
TGGGAAGATTCCTCAGTGAGTTAAGCTTTAGTTTCCAGGACTCCGGGTACAAATGATAGGACCCTGATAATGGGCAGACAGCTCAGACACTGGCAGGCAGGCAGTAACCACGAGATTCTAATTTGGGGGATATATATCCCTAGTATCAACCATGTGATCTTAAAGCCAGAGCTCCTCTACCAAATGTGCAGTTTTCCTTCAGACTGATAGAAGGACAATGGCTACCTCTAGCAGAACTTGGAGCCTAAATGATTCCCTCAGAGTTTTATAACTGTCCTTTTCCTTGGAGTTTCTCCTGTCCAAGTACCATTTTCTAATGCTCCAGTGGTGCCAGTATTTAGGCTATCGAGAAATTTGAATTGCTTATCAGATGAATGTTTGCTTTTCAACACTGCTGCAGGCTTAGAATTAAATTTTCTCATGTTCTTGAAGGTGTTTTAATTTATACAATGCTTTATTAGTCTCTGTAGTCAAACCTACATAGATAAGACCTTTCATATTTAACACAGTTCATTACAAATGGAAAAAAATAAGCTTAACATTTCTAGACCAATATGGCTGTTAATTTCGGTACAATGTCTACTCAACATGGTAAACAGAGATAAATTTACATATATATGCAAAATTTATATATATAAATTATATTTATATTATATATAAATTATATATATATATATAAATATATATAATAGCAGTTTGTTGTGTGTCAATACCAGCTACAGATTGTTCAAATTTCTGCAGTCATCTAATCAAAACTGTGCAAAAATCCAGCACGTTTGTTCAAAGAAAAAGTAAACAACAGCAACAACAACAGAACTCCCTTCCAGCTTTCTAATCCAGAAAGAGAAGCAAAGGACTGTGCTCGTGCTTTTCATCTGTTTTCAGATCTCCAGTCTTGATGACAAAGGGACCCTGTTGGTGTTAGAAGATAACATATATGAACAAATAAAAACATGACTGTTTTAAGCAATTTATTAAAACCAGGCAGTTTCAGGGGGCTTGGATTCAGGTGTCCCTTCTTTGTACTGATGGAGGCAAATACTGTGGAGACTCAGGACTCAGTAACATGACAGGAAGATGAGAAGACCCAGGGCTTAGCAGTGGACAAGCCACTCTACCCCACCCACCAAAGCTCCTGGAACATTACAGATGTAGTGTGTATGAGTACTGCCCTCCCTGCTCGCCCAGAAACCATCTCTAGATGGTGGTAGACACTGAAGAGGCTGATAAGTCATCAAAGTAGGTTAAAAATAAATAAAGATTTGTCCTTTTGTGGTTTTTAAAATTCATTATAGTTGAACATACAGTAATTTCATTGTGGTCCCATTCCTTTATTTACCCTCTCACCTTCCCCCTAAGAGTCCCCTCATCCACAAAGTCCCCTGAGCCTTGGAGGCAGAAAGAAGCAGAAGAGTGGCAGCATGCCTGTGCATAGTTAGGAATGCTGTGGTCAGAAGTTGAATTGACTGGTATATTCATGACCCCACAGTGGCTACCTATCCCCCCTCAAGACCTCATCAACATTTTAAAATAGGAAGAAGACAAGGACTACCTTGTAGGTGGGGGCACAGGGAAAGACATACTTGAGAAGGAAGCGTGATGGAATCCAGAGTAAGCGAGGTTAGGTTAGACTCAGTTTATTATTTGGAGGGAGGCAGATGGTATGTATATGCAAAAGCGCCATGAAATCAATAAAGGTAAGTGAGCAAGTTCCCTTTTTACTGTTTTAATAACATCATTAACATTACAGCAGTGCAATAGGGTGCTTATTGGTGTTGCAATCTCCAAACTGAAAATTCAAATTATATTTTTTACTTTGTTATGAAATGACTGAATCATAAGGTGCTTCTCAGAATAGCTATAGTGGAAATAGCGATTTCTGGACCTTCAAATACTTATCACTAACCATTAACAGCTAATCACTCAAACATAAATCCTGCCATGTTGCCTCTACTCATGTCTAATGTGCTCATCTTGGAGTCAAAATATTAGCACGCTGATAACATATTCACAGAGAGTCAGGCTCACCAGTAGAGTTTTACAGTTTTGTGGAGCCATCATACTTAGGTGTTAGGTACATTAACAGTTGCTCTCAATTCTGACATTTTCATAGGGCACCACCACCTCTCCCAGGATACATAGGGATGTAACAAGGTCCCGGCTCAGTCACTATGGCAGCCTGGACTGGTCATCATCAATGTATATTTACTACACACTAACACTATTAGGAGATCATTTTGTTCTTGCATCTCCCCCCCAAATGAGGTATAAGATGGTTTAAGTCTATTTGAGAAATGGCTCATTTTTCCTGTAGAGCCTCTGAGACATTCATTATATTAGAAACGCAGAACATTCCTGATGATGTAGGAAATCATTTCATATAATCAATTTGTGGTTTATGTGCATAGGCTGTCATATATATTAAAAATATTAAACTGTTTAGAGCCTTGAAATCTTGATACATAGCATTTTATATTTCAATGAACAAATCCACATACTTATTTTTTTATTAGTGTTAAAATTAAGAGAAAGCTAGAAAAGCATGCAGTTTAAATTTTCTGTTGGGGTACATTTTTAACAGAAATTATTATAAAGAGAAGTACACATCAACTTATTGAGTATTTTGTAAAGAAGGTGCTGTTTGGGAGAAAATAAGATGAATTAATTCATTTATATAATCCACTGGGTAATGGTAGCACGATTGACATTTTAATCAATCAACAGAGAGTATACTTTATTATAACATGCAGATTGTCTTTAAGAATTGGGAACCTAGGGAGCATAGGAGCATTATACACTTTGAATTTATAGAAAATGTGCAGGGAAATATGTTTAGGTGAAAATTAATATTCTTAAAAAGACTACAAAGGGAAAGTAATTCATTTTATAAACTGAGATGAGTTCATGTCACATGACAGGTTTTCTCTAAAATGTAGAACATTTGAAATGAAATCCTTTTGATCATGTTTTACCTTGTTTCAACCTCATAATTCTCAACTGAAATTTTCCTTATCTCACCAAGGCCAATAATTCTCTCTGAAAATTCATCCACATATATGATATAGAAAAGTACATATAGCACAATAAACTCAGAATCTTCTGAAAGCCACTCCAAATTGTGTATGTATTGCTTGGATTCCCTTTAACTCTTTTAAAATAATATATGTATTTATTTATGAGAGAGAGAGAGAGAGAGAGAGAGAGAGAGAGAGAGAGAGAGAGAGAGAGAGAGAGAGAGAGAACAAGAAAATGCATTCCAGGTCTCTCACCACTGTCTCACTTTGTGCTTCTGGCTTCATGTACTGGTGAATTAAACTAGGACCTCAAGGCTTTGCAAACAAGTGCCTTTAACCACTGAATACTCTTCCCAGCCTAATTCTCTCATAAAAATATTCTGCATGCATAAGCTTACTGAGTAAATGTGTGCAAATTATCCTTATGTTGGATCATATTCTATTTGATTATGAAACAAGGTAGATTGAATTTTTGATTTCAGAGACCCTTGGAGGAGGGTTTTGGGGACTTGAATCAGATGTCCCAGTTGGGCTGCTGAGCACTAATGCATGAGACTTTGGGCAAGCTAGAGTGGGTTAGAAGTTGGTGGTCATAGCAGAAAATATACAAGTATATTATGTGTCATGTTTTATGAAGGTCAGTCTATTTAGTTGAACATCTAACATTTGGAGAACTGTCAATCAATGCCTTATACATCTTGTCTCTGCACAACTTGTCTAGGGAATTAAAAATGCTTATTGTATTGGACTGGACTATATCTATACAATACAGTTTTCCCAAGGTAGAGATGTCAGAGGAGGATAAGGATTTATGGCAACAAATGGAGTCATTACCTTCCAGAAATGTTATTGTCCTTGGTGCTGTGGAATCTGAAGGAGCAAGCAGGCTCACTTCTTGAGCTTTCTGTGTAGATAAGATAAAAATTCTTTCACAAAGAACTGAAGCTTGAGATTTGTTCAAAATATGGTTATATACTTCTTTTAAGAAAAGATATTTCAAATCAAGTGAACACTGCTCTTGGGAAATATAAAGGGAAGGGGTAAACTAAGGAAAAGCTTTTATGATTTGTACCTTTCAATAATTAATGTCTCCTCTCTCCCTTTCTCTTCTTTCTTGTTTTTCTATCTGTCTTGATAGTTATGTTTCTGTAACTAATGAAGCAATCCACTGTATGAAACTAAATGAATTAAATCAAAAATAAATTACTGGGACACCAGGTGAGTAAAGAAATGAAAGAGGAGAAATGGCCTTAAGAATTTGAGAGGCCAGAGGAAGGAGTAGAAATGGGGAAATATGAACAGAGTATAATAATTTATATTAATAAAAAACTTATTGTGTCTGCAAATTATATATTAATAAATATAATTTGAGGAGATATTTTAAAACTGATTTAAGCATTTCACAATGTATCTTTATGGAAACCTCACATTTTCCCATTAAGGTGTATAATTATGATGTTATAATATATCAGATAAAATAAATTTAATTTAAATAAACACAATGATTCAGATAACCTATTTCTTATCCCTTTATATTCCAAAAGATATTTCTTTCTCCAAACACAGACTCGTTTATTTTTCCTATAATTGGATGGCATGGCATTGAGAAGAATTTTTGTGTGTGCATGCATGGTAACATGGGGGTGTGACATACATGTGCCACAACATGTATGTGGTGGCTAGGGGGAAACCTCAGAGTGTTGGTTCTCTCCTACCTCCTTGTTTAAGATTATGTCTCTCATTGTTTTCCTGCTGCATTGGCCAATATAGCTGGCCCATTAGCTTTGAGATTCTGCTGGTTTTAGCTCCCATTGTCTTAGATGCTTTGGGTCACAGGCACAGGTGGCATTTTGTATGGGAGGATGAAAGTTGGACCAATAGACTTGCAAGCAAGCACACTGGACCAATGAACTTTCTCCTGAGCACTCTTGATTTATTAAAATTAGAGCATATGAAATTCTATACATAGAAATAGATAAATAAAAGAAATACTGACTGAAATAGTTATTTATTCCTTGTTCATTGCCAGTTGGCCCACTTAATTTTCCCCTCATACCACTCCTAATACTCTAAGGCATTAAGGACTCTGATACCTAATATAATCTCTTCCTAATTATATTTGATGGAGGCAAAAACTGACCATCTCACAGCAGGTCATATTTGGAGATATGGAACCTTTGTTAAGAAGAATGTTCTATCCTGGAATCACTACAGAACATTGCTGCTACTTCGCAGAGGAGTGTCGACTATCATGAAATGTGTTGGAGAATCACACACAATGAACATTTTTGCTCAAAACACTAATGGTAAATCAGTTGAGAACCAGTGTATGACTTTCTCTAATAATCGAGGAATTGCCATCAGCCATAAAGATTCTGACTGACCTAGGTAGCTCTGTGTGAAGTATCCTGAGAAATCTCTTACACTCAAATCCAAGAGACTTTTCCCTCTATCTACAGCTTGGGCCTTTTAACCTTGATTCTTTAGTTTAGCTAAAAGCAAGCTCAATTGTCCCAATATAATTTCTCCATATTTACAAATTCTTTTCCCATAAAGTAACTGTATTCTCACCAATCCCTTTTGGGGGTAGGGAAACACCTCCAGGAGGAGCATTTTTCTTTTGTGCTAATTATAACCATATAGAAAGATGCATGTTGCTGTGTGTCAAACAGCCCATTTCTGGATATTTCCACTTCTCATTATGAATTTTTAAAGTAACCCAGAAGAGAGAAAAGAATTTATGAGGCCTGTCCTCTTATGGAAGAGTTAAGGGCTGACAGGGAAGAGGGAGTCATTTTCATCAGTGCTCCAGCCACTAGTAAGTGATTTCAAGAAAGTGTTCAGCATGAATAGGAAGGGGATGTGCCATGGTAATGGGAGTATATGTTTTCAAAATGTGATATATACATATGTAAAATTGTCAAAGAACAAATAAAAAATAAAGATGCTTTCTTTGTCTATAATGTATTATGCCAAATAACAGACTAGATAAAAATTTTATCATTACATTTGTTTGTATTTTCAGTAACTCACTTATAGTGTACATCTGTGGTTGACAATACATTTGATTTTATATTGCAGTTCTCTAAAAATAGCATTGAAAATCATTCTTTACTCAGAACAATATATGGTCTTATTTTTTTTCCAGGGAGGGAAATATACCATTGATTTTGACAATAACTCATATATATATGTATATATGTATGTGTATATATATATATATATATATATATATATATATATATATATATATACACAATCTGTGAATTGAAATGTAATCATCTTGAAAGTGCATTTTGTAAGCATAGAAAACCATGAAAAATCAGGACTAAACAAATGAGAGCTCTATTATTGAAAAAAAATCACAAGGTGTAGGCACTGTCTATGTGACCACGGTGAATTACAACTGTGAAATTTTATAACCTAATAGACCTTGGACTTGTCTTATCAGAACTGACAAATTTTAAATTTATTCCACACAGTTTAGATTAAAGTTAGAATCTTCTCTATCCTCATTATTTCAGAATTCCCCAGCAATTTGCTGCTTCAACTCAGTGCCTTGATTCTAAAGGGTGTTTGTGAATAATTGACTAGTAAATGAATGAATTATAGAACAGGAATACAATTTAAGAATTCAAAAAAGCACTTAGTAGCTAACATGCATATAATTCAAAGAAATTCCTTCATTCTCGAGTGTTTTAGGGATGCCTAGAAAAAGTTAAAGGGGATAAACTTTGTAAAAATAAAATTGACTCTGTAACAAGTCAGAGTTCAAGCTTGTGGGAGAATGTTGGACCAAATATGACACCTTACATGAATGCTGTCCAGTGGAACTTGTTATATGGGAAATTCCAGGCACCTATACTGTCCTGTGTGAGACCCTCTGTGTGTAACAGGAAGCTGTTGAACAATTAAATACGGCCAGTGTTACTAAGGTGCTATGTTCTCCTTATAGAAGTCCACCTGGAGTTCATTAAAACAGCTGTACACTATGGTCAACATCACTCTGTCATAGAAAACTAATGGCATACGTCTTTAATCCCAACATTTGGGAGGCAGAGGTAGGAGGATTGCTGGCCAGGCAGAGAGTGAGTTCCAGGTCAGCCTGGGCTAAAGTGAGACCCAATCTTGAAAGATAACAAAAATAACAATAACAACAAAAAAACTAATGTAAAAAAATTCCAATAAAAATATCCAAGATTGGAAGTAAGAATAAAGTTCATCTGTTTTTAATAGTTATTTAATCATGTTTGCTCAGTGAATACCTACTCACCAATAATGTACATCATGGACAATGTTAACACAAGCTGATTGTGATATATGTAAAGACAGATATTATGCTACTCAGGCATATTTTTTTGAAAAAAGGAGCATAATGAGAACCCCAGCTGGGAGACAAATCAGCCAAATGAGCATAGATATAAAAAGTTTGATGCTACTGATGAGGTAGTCACAGCATTGTCCAATCAGTGGCTTTCTATACAGTGATGAAATAATGCATATGCCACATATGCTGGTTTTATAATCAGAAAAAAATCAACCAGAGATTGTGAATGTTTAAAATGCTTGGTGGAATTTCATTTTAGATTCATTATATTCAGTAAACTGAAGGAATATCATCCCTAGCAGTTATTCTAGCATAAAACTTAGTTGTCAATATATGGACGGGACTTGATTCTTATTTATTGTTTTATATGAGGACATAACATATGTTTATTACTTATTCTTTCAAGCAGAGGGAGAAAGATCGAGAGAGATGAGACAGAGAGGGAGAGAGAGACAGAGAGGGAGAGAGAGAGAGAGAGAGAGAGAGAGAGAGAGAGAGAGAGAGAGAGAGAGAGAGAGAGAGAGGTTTGCCAGGGCTTCCTGCCACTGCAAACGACCTCCAGATACACATGCCACCCTGTGTATCTGGCTTCACCTGGGTATTGGGGATTTGAATCTGGGCCATCAGGCTTACAAGCCTTTAACCACTAAGACATCTCTTTATTCCATGATTCATTTTAAAAACTGATTTTATAGCAATGTGAATTTATTAAGGTAGACATTAGAACCACTTTTTGGCAAGTGAACAGTACCAGGAGTTCATTGGCCAAATTCTAAATAATTATTATATCATTAATAAATTAGTGGAACCAAAACTTGGTTCAGGTCACCGTGGCACTGGAAGTTATAAATGCAACAGGCTCATCATGTTGGGGAAGATAATCTTCCAAAGCACTCTTCTCCATTCTTTGATTTTTAAATTCTCTCCTGCCCCTCTTTCGTCATCTTCTGTGCTGTCTCAGCACTGAGCACTCAACACTTTGATGAGTCTGAGTCTTTCTGTTAGTCACCACCAAATGTGCTGTTAAAACTTGGCATATCCACGTATGTCTTGAAAATGAAGTTATGTGAAAATCAACACAAATGGAGATATATTCTGAGGGGGATACATTTTCAGGTAAATTTATCATTGGGAGATTAGAGTGTGGTTATGAAAATTAAGTCGGCGAGGATGGCAATAGGCCGTAAAATCTCAAGGGAGCACCATAGGTTTGTCCTGTCATTGACCAATGGATGAGGAATGTAGAATATAGTAGAATAATACTTTTCTTCTACTTCAGGATGCCCCTCATTTATTTCGATTTATAATGTCATCATCCTTCCTACTTTATTATGCTGATTTCCAACTGTGGTGACAGACAGAATTGTTTCATTGCTTAAAAGCTTGCATGTGGTTAAGTTTTACAAATTTTTAAAAGCTCCAAATATGTTATCTATGTTAAATGTTTTTGTATCTATCCTCATTTGGCAAGATTAAATTTAAATATATTCCTTTTTAAAAGAAAAATCAAATAGGACTTGAGCAAATCTGTTATTAAGGAAAAAAATTAAAAGTACACAAAGATGGTCATTTTCATGCAAATAATTATCTTGGTGAGGAAGACTATCTTTACCACTTCATTTCAATAAGATTTGTTGTCATTTTGAATTGCATTTATTTTGACACAGGTCAGGAGAATTAATGTAATGAGCAAATTGAATTGACATAATAAACAGAAGCTGTTTTGATATTATACTTAATAGTTTAATAATTTTCCCATAAGGGTTCCTGATGGAACATTTTAAATTATTCTGAGTGGTTTTAAATAATGTCTCATTTCCAAATAAATTAAAAAAAACTACAATTGCTAAAAGTGTATGTTTGCTGAGACTTTAGAAAATATTCTAATTAGGTTTCATGTTGGGATTTATTGAGTGTTCAAATAATTATCAAATAATGAGCCTATTATATTGTGTTTCTCATAGTAGAAATGTTTACCATGTTTGAAAAATGATCTTGAAAATGCTTGCATCAGAAACAATCTTCAAGGGTTTGTAAATTGTTGAAAAATATTAATAAAATCAAGGGAACTCAAAATAAATGCATAAGTAATAAAGCATGAAAAGTAGACTTTTATTATGCTTGATATGTTTAAACAACTCTTTTTTACTCAGATCTGGAAAGGGAAATAATATTTAAAATGCAAAAGAGTGGGGAAAATTCCCCATCCATTTAGCTGGTAGACTGATCCACCTTTCAACTGTTCAATCAAAATGTACATGTGTCATTTTGTGTCATCAAAATGTGTCAACAGTTTACAAAATAACTGTATCTGTAGCTGTGTATGTAAAATAAAAGAGCACCATAAGACCTACAATGAGAAGGGATATCCCAGGCAGGGAAGAGAGTACATCCTGGCAAGATGTTGGTCTTCATGTGAAGAGCTTAGATGTCCACCTGGCCATGGCTCTGGGAAGATGAGCAATGGAAACTGGAATGCTTACATGGAGCCAGGGCTCAGCCAGGAGTTCCACACAGTGAGATGAGAATAAAGACCTATGGGATCACATCCTTTCAGTTCTGAGCAGTGGAAGGGAAGTGTTCTCTTCTCCACTTGAGCTTGAAGAAGGAAGCAACTGAAAATCCAAGCTTGAACTGGCAGACCTCTTCAACTCACAATGTAGAGTACTTTGAGAGAAACACAAGCCTAAAAAGCAATGCCGTGATGAAATTAGGGCCAAATTCAGGAAACTCTTCTGAGTCCTACATTTGTAGGAGCAAATGTGAGGATTCAACGAGGAAGCTCTGCCTCTCACATCAGTGTCAATCCTACAGGAGAATAACATTAAGCAACCCATTCATTTCTGGTTCAATGCTCTTCCCCACCAAGCATGTACACAAAAAGTAGACGTTAATGAGCTAAAATATAAAGGAAGGAAAAGAAGAAGGAAGGAAGGAAAGAAAGAAGGAAGGAAACAAGAAATAGTTGAATTAAAAAGGGCCTCTTACCCTCACTCCCAGCCCCCTTGACCAACATTGGCTCTCACATCTCATAACCCACAACCCCATAGTGAATACCAGGGAGAAGGGTGGAGGGAAATGATTGTACCAACACATGATGTGCCCATGCAAAATTTCTATTTAAAAATAAAATAGTAACTAAAATGGGGGGCTCCCTAAACTAAAGATGAGGAAATCAATGTTCTTTAGCACTTGTGTCAGATGCCTGGCCTCCAAAACTATAAAAAAAAAATCTGTATTGTTGTAAGCTGTAAAATGTGCGGCACATTGTTGAATCAGCCAAAGAGAAACTAATATATCATCCATCACTAGTGTGTTTATTCTCTTAATGCTGTCCATTTCCCCCACTGGAGTTCTGAGCAGGGATATGGTTCCCAAGTGTCTTCTGATCTGTGGAAAGTGCTTGACACAGAGAAGCAGCTCAATAAAAATTGATTAAGGGATTTGTTAGAACACCAGTGACTAAAGCAATGATGTATCCTTAATTTTAACTTCTGTGCACAGATAGAATGTCTAGCCATATTTTCTTGAACAGTATACAAATATATATTTTCTTTCTATAACCTTCTTGCTGAAAATTTAAGCAAGAGATTTAGAATTTAAGGCACATCAAGAATTACAGTTTTCTCTCAATTATTTTCATTCAAATGCCATGCTTCTCTCAGATTTTGTCATCACTACTTTCTCTGTTTCTGTTATTCTAATAATACCTATTTCTAAGCATGCTGCCTTCATAAAGACAATGTAACATAGTAAAAGAGTTTTGCTGAGGTTGAAGCCAACTTCAGAGACTGGAACTCCACCTGGTCATGCCTGATTGCAGCCAGGGTACTTTCAGTTGTGACCTCTGAACAGTAGGAGACCTCTCAGAGTCTGTTAATGATTAAAATTTCTGTGGGCAAAATTATAATGAGTGCTTTTATATCTTTCTATGAATATGATAATGCTGCATCAAGTCTACCCTAAACTGGATTAAAAAATGAGTAGGGACATACTTGGACCTTGTAAGTAATGCCTACATTGTAGAGAATCAACCTATACTATTAATAAGGTTGAATTACAAATAAATATTAATAAAAGATCATCTATTTATTTTGGAAAAAGTCTTTCTGTAGAAAAAGTGCTGGAACTATCTAGAAGAAAATACACAGAAGATATCCATGACATTAAGGAATAGGAAAGGCCTTCTGATTAATTAATTTCATGGTGTCAATGTGAACTATTCTATAGTCTTTACATTCAAGTTTGGGGGATGAAAAAATATTTATTTGCATCCTAAGTGTAGAAATGATTTCTATTTCTTCTTTGGTATTTCACTTCTGCTAATAAAAAAGAAGTCATTTTGTTCTGAGTCTCCCACTCTCTGCATACCCTCTTCTTAAGGTTCTTGATGCAAATGAACTTTCTCCCTTTTCATCTACTACAAAACCTCTGGACCTATACCATTTAAGATAATTCCCTATCTCTCTCACTTCCCTGCTATTTTCCATTTTAAAGAAAATAGAATGTATTTATTAAGATTGAATAATGATCTTTAATACTACTATAGACCCACAAATGGTTGGATTCCATTTAACAATGAAAAGAAAATGTGATTGTACAGTTCTTCCAATTAGAGTTATATGTCAAATTAGTTACCTAGTGACAAAAAGTGATTATATTTCCTTCATAAGTGATTAAAAACCACAGAAAATGATTTCATAATACTATAGTAAAAATGATTAGGGCTTCATGGCATTCACATTAGAAATCATAACTTACAAGGTAATGATATTATAAGGTAGGGCTTTGGAAGATGGTAGGACTTGGGCATGAACCTCCCTATATCACTGGAGCCAGCAGGCTAGTAGCAAAGTTCCCAGAGGTGCGGGTTTCCCCATCTACCATGTGAGGTTACAGTGTGAAGGCTGGCCTTCACCAAAATATCAAATCTACCAACACCTTGACCTTGGGTTTTCTAGCATCAAGAACTTAAAGAAGTTAATATCTTTTTTGCAAGTTACTCAATTAATGGTGTCTTCTTACAACTGTCCAAATTGACAGATAAAATATTGTCTTTGTAATATAATTGGATCATGGCTCCTTGCCTCCAATACAGTACACAGAAATCTCCACACTTAGATAAGGGGGTGGGGTGGAACTATAAAATGCTTGCAAGAAACAGTCTAAGGACCTGGAGGTAGTAACAGAGATGAGGGAGGAAGCCGAAGGGAAGTTCTTTGTTGATTCAGTAATTCCTGTGGGCAGTTGAAGCTGCATCATGCCAAGGAATGGTAGGAAGCCATCAACCAGATGTTGATGTTCCAGAATATTCTGCCTAAGGAGTTAAAATATAAACGTATCTACTATCATCCGGATTCCAATGCTCAAAGAAGTTTGCTTTATGTATAATTTCATATTTTCATTTTTAACATTCATGAGGTTTGAGAAACTCCAGCTTGCTGAAGTGTGCGTGGTTGCCAACGTACACCGTTGAGAATGTAATTGTCATAAACTGGTGAGAGTTGAAGTTAATTAGAGTCCACCAGGCATTAGTTGAGATATAAGAAGTGCTTTTTTTCAATAGGTGAGAGCCAGAACCTCACACAGATTTGAATACCTAATTGCACATTGTGTATTTCATTTTGTGATGAATGAAAAGAGACCAATCATACCTACAGCATAGAGTTAGTTACCATGAAAGTAAGGGAAAATATGACGAGCAGTGTTAAAGTACATCAGGCATAGCTACACAGGTTTGTTCAGACTATATCTTTATTGAAATAAGTTATTTTAATTTTATTTTTTTTGGGCTTTTTGAGGTAGGGTCTTCCTCTACCTAGGGTGACGTGAAATTCACCATGTAGTCTCAGGGTGGCCTCAAACTAATGGCAATCCTCCTACCTCTTCCTCCTGAGTACTGAGATTAAAGGCGTGCACCACCATGCCCAAATTGGTTATTTTTTATAAATTATATCTTTATTATCCATATTTAGATACACTGAATGAGCGAATAGTGTGTTGATGTCCCCAATTCCCCGATTTCCCTCTTCCCTGTCCCATATCTGCTGGGTGTCTTCCTCTGTGGGCAGACTGGATCAGTCCATGGGGTAGGGGGTTGTAGATATCCTAGGAGTCAACCCAGTTTCACCCCCCTTGTATGTTGCTACTGAGGGGGCGCAAGTCTCTGGACATTCTCCACCATGGCTCTTTTATGGAAGAATAATCTAATCAAATCAGTTCTCATTAGACCAAGGGAGTTTATGTGACAATATGGGATTAGATTTGGAACAGGATGAGGAGGTGTGAGTCTATCAACTTGACAGAGTTGATACAGCCTGCTGTTGCATATGTAAAGAACATTTTTTTTCTTTTGAAATTACACAGTTTCCAAACCTTCAACATTTATGCTGTGTCTGCAGTTCATGTCAATGTTATCCTTAAAATTCTCTATTACATCTTTTTCCTTAAATCAACATTGAAACCTTACCAGACTTACTGGAAAATCTTATTTTGCTTTTTTCCCCCCTAATTCTGATGCCTAGACTGCTGTGTGTGAAAACATCAGTTTCCACTGCCAGCCCACTTCGAGCATCGTTCAGCCCCAGACTCTTTCTAAGAAATAATATCATGAAGTATTCAGAGTTTGGAAAAGAAAGGTTTGGAAGACAGGTGGGAACCTACAAAGCTGGTTTCTAGAGAAACATGTGACATCAATATTTAGACAAAGACGATTAATATAACTAGAGACGCTCCATGAAGCCCAAACTTAAAATTTACCACGTTAGCATTTTATCACATCCTACCAGATTATACATTATTACTTGGGTAGGATTCAGAAAGAGTAAAGAGGTTTCTGTGTGGTGCTCCACATCTGTTGACAAGTAAGTTGAAGTTCAGGGACTAAGTGAAATACAGTGAGGATAGAGATGCATAGTCTCATTTCTGTGAATATGTTGACATTTCTAACAGTTCTCAAAGTATCAGTTTGCTATTCCTGACGACATTTTACAAGTTACTAGAAAGTCATAATGGAATTACCACAGCTTCAATGTTAGTTTTATTTAATTCAGGAAAAGTTACCAATTTCATTCTAATCCATTTAGCTAACATAGCTGAATGCATTATATTTAACAGCACTTTTACTAAACTGTTAAGCTGAAAATGCCAGATAAACAGTAAGTATTACTAGTATTTTTGGGGAATAATAGCCCATATTTTAGAACATTGTTTTTTTTTTCTTTTTCTTTTTTTTTCTTTTTGGTATTTAAAAATTTGTTAATTTCATAAATAGGGAAATATTTTGAAAACTGCTAGACTAGCTTTGATGTTCAGCCTCTCACTTGTTTTCTCTCTCTATCTGGCTCCTTTTCCTTCCTGTTTCTCACTTGTCACGACTGTTCTAAGTGTCTCTGTCATCCACCTGCTGAAATGCTATTCTCTGCAGGCTGCAGCCACATTGCCCTCTCATGGCTCATGGTTTTCGAGACAATGTCTGTGCTCATCACATGAAATATGCTGATGAGTCCTGGCACTTGGTGGGTTGACAGACTCCTGCCAAGCTCATTTGGCAGGCACCATAGTTCTCCATCCTCTCTAATCGCTCTGCTTGCCCCCCCACACTGGCTGAAACTGTCATTTTCATGAAGCCCCCATTGTTGCAAATTAGCTGTTGCTGGCAGAAGTTCACACAGGCTTTTCCAGGCATTAATTTATGGCCTGTGCATCTAGTTTCTCCAGTCAAACCAGTCTAGTACTGAAGCTCTTCTGAGTTTGAGTTCTTATCTTGACAAATTGATAGGAAAAAAACTATTTATTTATTTAGCAATTTCCTATCTTGTAGACATCTCAGTGAATGGTAAGTTTATTTAAATACATTCGTTTTATTTATTGCAATGACTAATGACTAAGTTTCTGTACAGAAAGGATGTCTGCTGTCTCTGTCCAGGCTTATCTCAACAGAGGTAAAGGATGACTTGACATAAAAAGAAAAAACGTGGAGTCCACTTATTTAGCTTGTCACTTATCATTTTTGCTAATTGTTTAAAGCCCTGGAAATATTAAACTATTATAAGAAAAAGAGATGATTCTAGCTAGTTTTTTCTTTTATGCCTTAGAGAATCTGGTGAAGTATTACTCCTTATTTCAGTGTCAGTGTAAGAAATTAATTTATTATATGATCAAAGCAATGAGATTAACATATAAGCTTTTTTACTTACATCTGCACTCCTGCCTGAGTCCCTGATGTATATTTAGTAGGTATTCAACAAACACAAGAACAATGAGAATTCTACGAAAGCACAACCATTCCATGAGAAAACCTCATCATACTGTCTCATTCTAAAAAGTCAATAATTCTCATGTTAAACTCTAAGTTAAAAGTGCAACTTCAATAACTAACACTCAGAACTTCTTTCTCATGTTCTCTCTCTCTCTCTCTTTCTGATTCTAGAAAAATAAACTTCAATGTTTTCCTTTACATCACGCACTTATTAAACTGGCATTTGTTGATCCAGTTAATGTTCAAAGTATTCAGGACATAGAATGGGCCTAGTTGTCAAGGGTCCTGGACCCTGCCTTCACAGAGCTCATGTTCTGGTTTGGGATCTTCAAGATGTCCTTCGTTTTGGGATTTGTGTTACTTTATTTTGCTTTACTATATATAAATATGTGAGACTGAGTAACTTTATGAAGAAAAGGTTTTATTATTAGCTCATACTAATGGAGGCTTAAGGACCCAAACATATCTGATAATGGTTTCTTTTTGGCAAAATCCTGAGATGTCTTTGAGTCTCACTGGTATTTTGTTTTCAATCTCTCTCCTTCTTCTTAAACAGTCACCAGGATTCAATCACATCTACATCTATGAACTTCTCTAATCCTAATTACTCCCCAAAGTTCCACTTCTAAAGGCCCTGGTTACATTCACCTCTTCCCTTGAAAAACACATCTATACTATATTCAAACCATAGCAGAATAGAAAGAAAATTATTCTGTAAAATCTATAGTACATTTAGAATGTGTCACCTTTGATCAATGAATGTTGTTACTAGTTAATCCTTTATCACACTTTGCAGGCTACAATTAGTTGACCTCATATATCCACAAATTACTTAATTCATGCTTTTAAATAAGAGAGAAATAACTACCATAAATAGCTGAATGTTGCTGGTTCATGTTATACAGAGTAAGAAAATATTTTTTCGTTAATGAATTATCTTAAGAAAAATAAACACTGTTTTTCCAAGTTGGCAAATGCTATATAAATAATGGGATGATACATTTAAAAGCACAATAATTCTGTAATTTTTTCAGGGTATCTCACAGGGATTCAAACAAAGGTTTTAAATAAACATCCCATTCAGCATGTGTTGCTTTGTGAAAGCCTTAAGTTTTCCCTAAAGTCTTTTAGTAAAATTCTTTTAACACAGGAGTCTGCCTTCTGGCTTTGAATAATCAAAGTACACAAGAATATAACTCCTCAGGCATATGCCGTGTGATGAGAAGCAGATTTTTATATTCCCAAGCTATGAGGAAAAATAGTCTAGTTTTTGCAGGTGTAAATTACCATTGCCAAATTTAAATGAAGCCCCTTTGAAGGCTGGGCTATATATAAACCATTAGTATAACAGAGCAATTAACACGACTCTCTGGATACATGAGTAAGTTGCTGATGCAAGAGTTTATAAACGCTGTCACTAAGTACAATGTAATAACACATTTATTATCATTAACATCTATCCACATAGATGAGTGGAAAAACATACATGCATACACAAACTGCATATATCTTTAGGCAGAGTTCTGCTAATCCTCATACCATAATCAATGGGCAATTCAGAAAACAACCTTGTGTCCTTTATTTCTCCCTGTGATTGGATAAAGAAGTCCATCTTTTGAAAATGGTTTATAATTTACACTGTGACTGACAGTATCATGCCCAGTGGCAAACTTCAGTTTCTTTTTCTTGCTTGATTAAAAAAAAAAACACAATTGTAGAGACTCATTAATATTTTGTGGGATGGTATCACTGGTTCTTATGGAGGAAAAAAATCTATCATAAGGCATATGACAGAGATGACAGATTGTGATTCCCACTACTCGCTTTGGGATTCTACTTTTATTTGCAGAGGAAGCATCTTGACACGAAGAATAAAATTTGCCTAGCTTTGCTAGTTCCGAAATCTCAAGGGAATCTTCTGTGTAATAGACAGCCTTTAATAAGTAGCCAATGTTTCTGCTTGCTCAGGAGGCCTCTGCAAATGATGGCTCTGACCCACACAAGAATAAGGTAAATTAGAAGGTGGAGGAGCTCAACAGTGTACTGGAGGTCAATCATCAGCTAGGGGATGTTTCTAGATAAAGGCAGAAAGCAAGCAGTTTCTTTTATCTTTGGTTCTTTTATATTTAAATTGAGAATTTCGATCTATTAACATATTGCAACTTGATGATAGTCCCATCAGGTTAGACTCTCATGTTCCTTCTATCCCACCCTCATTTCACTGAGAGCCCTCTT
>PVHP010036564.1:0-17905 GCA_004024765.1 Zapus hudsonius | reverse complement strand
AAAAAAAAAAAAAAAACCTAACCAAGGGGCTGGAGAGATGGTTTAGCAGTTAAAGGCACTTGCTTGCAAAACCCAAGTTCGATTCTCCAGTATCCATGTAAAGCTAGATGAACAAAGTGGCGTATGCATCTGGAGTTTGTTTGCAGTGGCAGGAAGTCCTATATGCCCCATAAGCTCCCTCTCTTTCAAATAAATAAATACATAATTTTTAAAAACAACCAAGCAAACGCCAACCCCTCTCCTCTTACTTAAACACAGAGGAATAAGGAGCACACCAGGCCTTGCATTATAGTTTCAGTTAGTGTGATGATACAGATTTATACTAGAAAATAAAATAGGCAGAATTGGTGTGACTCCTCTGCCAGAGCTATATTCTATACCAGGCATAGTTTTTCTGCTACAAAATCAAAAGTATGTAACAAAACTTGTTAGGAAATCAATAAATTATATAAAACCTTAATCTAGGATAAAACACGAAAACATATTTTCAATATTATTCAGTTTCAATATTATTCATTATTCATAATATTCAATATTTCCAACATGAAAATACTAAAAACAGTATACATTATAAGATATTTTAATGATACTACTGACCAATTATTCTTTAGAAATATTTAATGGCTGGGCGTGGTAGCGCACACTTTTAATCCCAGCACTCGGGAAGCAGAGATAGGAGGATCACTATGAGTTCAAGGCCACCCTGAGACTACATAGTGAATTCCAGGTCAGCCTGGGCTAGAGTGAGACCCTACCTCAAAAAACCAAAAAAAAATTATCATTTAGTAAAATTCCACTTAAAATACCTCTAGGATAAATCCATATGCTATACTTCAAACTCTTACTGATCAAACAAAAAATTAATAAGATTAATACATAACGGGGAGTTAGAGAGGTGACTCAGTGGATAGATAAGGTGCTTGCTTGCACAGCCCAGGTTCAGTTTTCCAGGATCCACATAAAGTCAGACACAAAAAATGGTACAAGCATCTGGGGTCCATTTGCAGCAGCAAGAGACCCTGGAATGCCCATGCCTCCCCCCAACAAAAATGTTTTTAAAACAATTGCTAAATACTGTTGCTTGGGTTCAGTAACTTCTAAATGTTTTAAATAAAACCCATAGTAATTATTAACATTCTGTCTTTCACTTTCCTCATAGCATCTTGATTTGTTGTACACTTTCCTTTTTTGTGAATGTGCTTGCCTGTTTCAAGATTTCTTGGCCAAATAAACATTTTATCTGTGTGCCTTGGGAGAGGAAGAGAAAAACCGCTGAAACTGACTGAAAAGCCAAAGACTACATTTGATCCCACTACCTAAAGGACTATGTCAGTGTGTCCTGGAAAGTGTATTATCAGATATGACTGGCAAGCAAGTAGTTTTGCAATATTGATGGTCCTATTTGTAAGCAAATGTCTTTAACTTAACTGATCAAAGTTTGTTGATTTCATGAAAGTCTGTTAACCCAATAAACCATGTTTTCTTCCCTCTCCCTCCCCCCATCTCTCTCTCCCTCTCCCCTTCTCTCTCCAAGGTAGGGTTTCACTCTAACTCAGGCTGACCTGGAACTCACTCTGTAGTCCCAGGTTGGCCTCCAATTCAGCCTGGCTTCTAGGATTAAAGGCTTTGCTCCACCACTCCCAGCAAGCATGTATCTTTTATATATGAAATTCTAATCTTTTTGTGGTACTGGGGATCAAACCCAGGGCCTTGTGTATGTTAGGCAAAGGCTCTAGCACTACACAGCCTTGAATAGTTAGTTGTGTTGTTATGTTGTTGTTGTTTGTTTTAAAGGTTTAGAGAGACTATTAGATTAAGACAAGTACAAAGATTTCTCACCATGAGGGAGGCGAGAGGGGATAAAGCCCCTTGAATAGTTTTGAACTTGGAAAATTACTTACAGAGCTGACTGTTTTAAAGGACAAAAGAGCCGGGTGTGGTGGCGCACACCTTTAATCCCAGCACTTGGGAGGCAGAGGTAGGAGGATCGCCATGAGTTCAAGGCCACCCTGAGACTACTTAGTGAATTCCAGGTCAGCCTGGACTAGAGTGAGACCCTACCTTGAAAACAAAAACAAAAAAACAAACAAAAAAAATTTAAATAAATAAAGGACAAAAGAAAGTCAAGAAACAAAACAGTGGATAGCACACAATGAATAAAATTTCAGATACCCATGTACAGAAATTATTCCATTTTGGGGGGTAGGGGACTTGAGGTAGAGTTTGCTCTAGCTCATGCTGACCTGGAATTCACTATGTAGTCTCAGGCTGGCCTCGAACTCACAGCAATCCTCCTACCTCTTCCTCCCAAGTGTTGGGGTTAAAAGCATGTACCATCATATCATGCCAAATATTTTTTAAAATGGGTGTGATAGATCTCAGAGCTATTCTGAGCTTAAATGATAGGTATTAAGAACAGTTCCTGGAACTGAGCGGAAGAGGGGAGCAGAAAAATTCTAAGAGCCATGGTGGGAAAGATTACCCAGAGACATTACCCCCCTTAGCTACAATTCATAAGGGGGGGCAACCTTGTTGCCTCCTGTGCTATCCATAACCCCTTGCCACATGGATTGTTCCAATATGCCCACCAAGGAGACTACCCAGGGAACTGGGGGGGAAGGGAAATGGGAATATATGCACAATATTTACTCAATCAATGTATCTAATTTTGGACAATAAATATTTAAAAAAATTAAAAAAAAAAGAACAGTTCCTAGAACAAAGTGTTTCCTATTAGAGCAAATTTAATCCCTAGCACCATTAAATAAAATAAATAAGAAAAACAATCTGGCCCAAATACTAGGTTATCTATTTTTGTTGTTGTTTTTAGAGTCAAGGTCTCATGCTATAGTCTAGGCTAGCTTAGTATAGCCCAGGATGGCCTCAAACTCTGGGCACTCCTTCTGCATCAGTCTTCTCCAGTGGTAAGATTATAGGCATGCACCTCCATGCTGGATATCAAACCCAGGAATTTGTGCATGGTAGCAAGCACTCTACCAAATGAGGTATATCCCTAGCCTGAAGTTATGCATTTTTCATATGCTATTTCTAGTCTTCAGAATAATCTTACAAACTAGGTGGTGGTAGTATGTTTACTTTACAGATGAGTAAACATACACAATGCTAAAGTGCCTCATCCAAGGTCATAAAGTCATGTGTATCAACAGATTTCTTTCTTTTTTTTTTTTTTGGTTTTTTGAGGTAGGGTGGCCTTGAACTCACGGCAATCCTCCTACCTCTGCCTCCCGAGTGCTGGGATTAAAGGCGTGCAACACCATGCCCGGCTAACAGATTTCTATAGTAAGCTTTTTAAAACATTTTATTGACAATTTTCTAATTTTTTTGTCATATTCACCCTAAGACTTTCTTTCATTCTTCTCCCCACCCCAAATCTTTTCATTCTAAATGGTTCCACTTATACTTTGATGTCCTTTGTTGCCTCCCTTTTTTGTGACCCACCAAGTTTAATTAAGGTTACCTCCTGCATGAGCATGGGTGAGGATGATTTGCCATAGTATGTGCAATGTATCAGTGGCTACAACACTGAAGAAAACGTCTCCTCCTGCAACTACCATTATCTGCTAACAGCTCCTCCGGGAGGAGTGAGGCTCATGAAACCCTTTTATGCCAGTACTCTTAACCAATGCTTGCACTGTATGGACTAGGGAGATGGCTAAGCAGTTAAAGATGCTTGCTTGCAAAGCCTGCCAGCCCAAAGTTCATTTCCCCAGCTACCCACATAAAACTGAATAGGCATTCATTTATTTGCAGTGGTAGGAAAAAACCCTGGTGTGCTCATGCACACATACAAATAAAAAATTTTAAAAATCTTCAACCTCCCCCAATCATATTATGTATTAGTAATAAAGATTTACAGTTACAAAGATACTAGAAAAGACAACTGTTGTTAAGCTTACACCCATCAATGATTTTTCTCCATGCAACCAAGGGTTAACAACTGCTGTGCTAAATTATCCAAACTGTTATTCTCTTAGATTAGCCTTTTCTTTAGGAAAACTACAATTATCACACTCTTTTCCTGTCATCCAAGAAACCAGTGGTTATATAGGCAGAGTATCCAGTAGACTGAGCTCTGAGGAATATTTGGCATAGGTTAAACACTAATGAAATACTGGCTGATATGAGGAGTAAAATTTAACTGGAAGAGCTGGGCGTGGTGGCGCATGCCTTTAATCCCAGCACTCCCAGCACTCAGGAGGCAGACATAGGAGGATTGCTGTGAGTTCAAGGCCACCCTGAGACTACATAGTGAATTCCAGGTCAGCCTGGGCTAGAGTGAGACCCTACCTCGAAAAACCAAAAAAATTTAACTGGAAGGATCAGACTGTCACCACCCTAATCTAGAGTTAATCTCTGTATAGGACAGCTGGATATGTTATGTCTGTTAATAAGATGCAGTGCAATATACACCTACCTATGATACATGAGTTCCAAATACTTAATAATATCCATCAAGCTGAAATTTTCAGAGCCAACGTTCAGTTTCTAGGAAACATGCAGCTAAATGACACCATAAGGAAACAGCTAGATGAACAAAGAAGGTGGAATACTTTTCTGAGCAACTTTTAAGCTTTTCATTGCATCAGAAACATGAAAAAGAAGTTGTTTGGGAATAAAAGAGACTTCTTGGAAATAAATAGATGTAATGAGCGATCCTGGATCCAAACTTATCAAAGGACAATTTAGAAAATATTTGAGTATGAATTGAGTATCAGATAATATGAATTACTTTTAATTGTAAAAGTTATCTTGCCTATGCTATTTTCTTAATATCTTATTTGTAAGCAGAGAAAAACAAACAGAGAGAGAGAGTATGGGTGCTACAGGGCCTCTAGCCACTGCAAACAAACTCCAGATGTATGTGCCACTTTGTGCATCTGGCTAATGTGAGTAATGGGGAATTGAACCTGGGTCCTTAGGCTCTGGAGGGAACTGCCTTAACCGCTGAGCCATCTCTCCAGCTCTGCCTATGCTATTTTTTAAATATATACAGCCAAATAATATATATATAAATTAAAAAGAAATTATGTAAAATAAAAATATATAAAGTAAAAATATATGTAGTATTTTTAAAAGAAGTATAAATTAAAAATGGGAAAATGTGTGATAGTTATGAGTTTGGTAGCTAACAGTATGTAATGTATGGTAATTGAATGTATGAGTGTAGATGAGATGAGATCATGTAGGAAAGTATGTAAGCCAAGACAGATGTGAGCTATGTAGCAATACTCCAAAGACTAGACAGTCATGGAGAACCATCAAAACTGAGATAGGAAGACCATGAGAAGAACAGCACTCCAGAGATCAATGAAGGAATTTCAAGGGGAACATGGCAATTAATGTTAGATCCTAAAGAAAGTCATGCTGGGTCAGGAATGAAAAGAGCCCAACACAAAGCAGAAGGTCAGTGGTGACCAATGAAGAGGAGTTTCAGCAGTGACTGAAGCAGAAGTAGAAGCCAGGGGAGGGAACTGGAGCTGAAGTAGTGGAGGCATCTCTCCTCATTCAAAGAAGTTTGTAGTTTTTCAAAGAGATGAAAACTTGTACAAATAATATACATTATTCAGATTATTTCTAGTAATTAATGCTAACAATACCTTGGATTTTTTTTGAGGGGTGGGAGGCAGGGTCTTACTCTAGACCAGGATGGCCTTAATCCTCCTACCTCAGCCTCCCAAGTGTTAGGATTAAAGGCATGACCTAGCACACCTGGTCCTACCTTATTATTTTCTATATTTTATTTATTTACTTAGTTGCAAGAAAGAGAGGGGGGAGGGAGGGAAGGAGAGAATGTGGCCTCCAGCCATTGCAAACGAACACATGTGCCACTATGCATCTGGCTTTATGTGGGTACTGGGAAATGGAACTCAGGTCCTTCTGCTTTGCAGGCAAACACCTTAACCACTAAGCCATCTCTCCAGCCCCCTACCTTATTTTTTGAGATAGGGTCTTGCTATATAGTTCTGGCTGGCCTGAAACTTGCTAAGTAGACCTGGATAGCCTTCAATTTGTGACAATCCTCTAGTACTGTGATTACAGCTATGCATCATCCCAGGGGCTATTTTTTTCTTTTAAAATGATTACTTTTAGCCGGGCATGGTGGTGCACGCCTTTAATCCCAGCACTCGGTAGGCAGAGGTAGGAGGATCACCGTAAGTTCAAGGCCACCTGAGACTACATAGTGAAATCCAGGTCAGCCTGGGCTAGAGTGAGACCCTACCTCGAAAAACCAAAATAAAATAAAATAAAATAAAATGATTGCTTTTGTGTTTGGCTGCTATTTTCTTTTAAAACAATTGCTATAAGTGGGCCTATAACTCAGTGGTGGAACATATGCCTAGCATATGCAATAAAAATATTTTTTATTTATTTTTGATTTATGGATGTGTCGTAAGTATGCCAGGACCTCTTGCCACTGCAAATGGAATGCCAGACCCTTGCTCCTTTTTTGTTTTGTTTTTCAAAGTAGGGTCTCCCTCTAGCCCAGACTGACCTGAAATTCACTATGTAATCTCAAACTGGCCTGGAACTCACAGTGATCCTCCCACCTCTGCCTCTTGAGTGCTGGGATTAAAGGTGTGTGCCACCATGCCTAGCCCCTTGCTCCATTTTTTGTGTCCAGCTTTACATTGGTGGCTGGAAATTGAACCCAGGGCTGGCAGGCTTTGCAATAAAGTGGTTTTAACCTCTGAGCCATCTCCCCAGCCCCTAGAGTAGATTTTATTTGTATTTTTTGTTATGTTTTAAATTTTATTTGACAGCAGAAAGAGAGACAATGAGAGAGAGAGAGAGAGAGAGAGAGAGAGAGAGAGAGAGAGAGAGAGAATGAGAATGGGTGTGCCCAGACCTCTTGCCTCTGCAAAGAACCTCCAGATACATGCATCACTTTGTGCATCTGGCTTTAGGTGGGTACTGGAGAATCAAACCTGGGCCAGCAGGCTTTGCAAGCAAGCTCCTTTACATGCTGAGCCATCTCTCCAGCATTTTGGTGTAGATTTTTAAAACAAGCTGTATCATATGAATTTGAGACACGTTACAAAACAAAGATACTCAAAATCAAAGCTAAGAATGTGATTTTTGTGAACTATAGTACATTTATTTTTTAAATGGGGTTGGGAGCTGAGGGGATGGCTCAGTGTTTTGAAGGTGCTTGCTTGTAAAGTTTGCCAGCTTGGGTTCAATTCCCCAACATCCACATAAAACCGGGCACAAAAAGTGGCACATGTATCTGGCATTCATTATAGTTTCAGATAGATAGATAGCAAGAAAGAGAGAAAAGGAAAGAAAAGACAAAACTAAGATGGCCTAGCAAAAATGAAAACTGGTTTCCCACCAACATGCATGTTTCTAACAAAACTCAATTACATAATTACAATGGGTAAACCAGAAATGCCAGTTTATGTCTTTAATCCCAACTCTTGGCAGAGGCCAGAGGATTACCCTGAGTTCCTCGTCAGCCTGAATTACAGCAAGACAATATGTACTTTTACCACAATGAAAAAAAAATTAGCAATGCTAGCTTTGTTAGAAAAATATTTAAAATATTCTTCACAAAAGAAATTTCTTCTTTATTCACAATAAGGTCAATCTAATCACATTATACCCATTATTATGGCATGGAAATTATTATTCTATCATTTATGAATTAAAATCTATAAGTATTTATAGAAATAACCTATACAAATGTAAGTATAACTACATTATACCCCAAACAAAAAAATTACCAGATTCTCCATGATGATGGCATTAATTTTCATGATTTGAAAAAGGATGTAACCTGGACATGTGTACAGGCATAATGCTTCTTGGGAGGTGGAGTTAGGAGGCTCAGGAGTTCACTGTCAACCTAGGCTACACAGCAAGTTCAAGGACAGCCTGGACTACACGAGTCTGTCAATAGTAATTCTGCCGAGGCAGGAGGAGACAGCTTCTTCAGTGGTGTAGCCACTGGTAAGTTGCCTATGTTCCAGTAAATATCCTGCTCCCAATGCTCATAGATGCAAGAACCTTAATTAAACTCAATGCGCCACAAAAAAAGGCACTGTTTGCAAAGCCTGGCAGTCTGGGTTCAATTCCACAGTGCCCACATAAGGCCAGATGCAGTAATGTGCATGTATCTGGTGTTTGTTTGCAGTGGCCTGAGGCCCATTCTCTCTCTCTCTCTCTCTCTCTCTCTCTCAAATGAATAAAGGAGTATTTCTTTAAAAATAAAAGAAAGAGAAAATGGGGGCTGGAGAGATGGCTCAGCAGTTAAAGGCACCTGCTTACAAAACTGCTAGCCTGGGTGATTCCCCAGTACCCCCCAAAAGCCAGATGCACAAAGTGGCACATGCATCATTTACAGTGGTAATTTGGTATACCCGTTCTCTCTCTCTCTCTACTTGCAAATAAATAAAATAAAAACATATTTTTTTAAAAATGAGAAAAGCTGGGCATGGTGGCGTATGTCTTTAATCCCAGCACTCAGGAGGCTGAGGTAGAGGATCGCTATGAGTTCAAAGCCAGCCTGGGCTACAGAGTGAGTTCCAGGCCAGCCGGACTGAGTGAAAGCTTGCTTTTAAAAAACCAGAAGGGTAGGGGTGGGGGGGAGAAGAAAAAGACGTTGAAGTAGAAGGGGGACTATTTGGATTGGGAAGAAGGTTGGGAAGAAGGGATTCAGTGGGAGTAGAGGGGACATAGAGGATACGCTAGAATGAGTATTATCAAAATATATTAGATACATATATGAAGTTGTCAAATAAATTTTTAAAAATTGGGGATAGGGATTTAGCTGACTGTAAGAGTATTTGCCATAGCAAGCACAAAGCCCTGGGTTTGGTCCTCAGTACTGGGAGAAAAAAGAAAAAAAAAAGAAAAGAAAAAACAAAAAGGATTAAAATCAAGACTGACATTAGCTACTGTAACTGTGGCAGGAAAATTTGAGACTTGGGTTTTACATTTGACAATTCATATTGCATAGACTTACTTCATGTGTGCTGTTGGGGAAAACAGTCTGTAGATGTACAGTGTTTGTAGTAAGTACTGGCAATCTAAGAGCTTACTACAATGCTGAGATACTATATTCCAACACCCTTTGGAATAAAGTACCATGGCTTGAGGTCCTACACAGCTTGAGAGAAATCCATATAAATATGTTGAGCTAAGCATAGTTGAAAAGATCTTTGGTAATATTATCAACTATCTCAGAAGAAAAATAACATTCTCCTGATTTACATCATCCAGCATAAATCTATCTTTTCCTTCTGTTCTTCCTTTCCTTTCCTTCCCTCCCTTCCTTCTTTCCTTTCAGATTGGAGTTCATGTAGCCCAGGCTGGCTTCAAACTCTCTATATAGCTGAGGATGATCTTGAACTTCTGATCCTCCTGCCTCCACCTACAGAATGCTGGGATTATGGGAGCATACCACCATAACTGATTTATGTGGTGCTGGGGATTGAATCCAGGGATTCATGCATGCTAGGGAAACATTCTACCAATGGAAATTACATCCACAGACCAAAATAAACCTTAAATTAGTCACATGTAAATTATACATTCAAATGACTACACTGAGATTGAGTTTAGGAGTTAAAAATATTTTTGAGGGCTGGAGAGATGGCTCAGCGGTTAAGGCACTTGCCTCCAGTGCCTAAGGCCCTGGGTTCAATCCCCCAGGACCCACATAAGCCAGACCCACAAGGTGGTGGCCCTGGTGTGCTCTCTCTCTCTCTTTCTCTCTCTCTCATCTATCTCTCTGCTTGAAAATGAATAAAGAAAATTTAAAAAAAAATATTTTTGAGACAAAAACTTCTGTTAACTATCTTTATAAACAGCCTTCTCACCTGCGTGGCCTAGTCCTTGGGGACATCATTTCATTGCCAAGTATGTGGTACCGTCTCGCTTCATGCAACAACTGGTAACACTCAGGAGAGTTCTGGATCAATTGGTCCACCTCAACTGTTTGAACAAAGTAGTTGGGATGCAACAGAGGGAGTCTCACGTGTGTCAGGAGCTCATGTAGCAGTGGTCTTCTCAGATCAACAGCTCGATAGACCCATCGCATGACGGCTTCAAAAACCATCTCCTCTTTACCAATAACAAGCTCATCACTACAAATATAATCAATAAGTTCGTCTTTGTCAAGCTCCAGAAACTCTTCATGCTGGGACACATCCTCAAAAGTCTGTAGCGCAAAGGTCTTGCATTTTGTGAAGAGTGTTTTGAGTGAGTGAGTGTCAGCAAAGCGCTGGATCCCCAAGCAATTACAAGGATCAAGTTGCTCCTCTAAGAACTTGGCACATGCATCGCGGAGAACACTAATCTGAAAGAGGCTTGAGGTTTCAAAGAGATACTGGACATTCTCTGTTGTGATCTTCACCTTGCCAGTATACACATACTGCAAAAAACATTCCATAGCTTCAGCCAAAATACCATTGATTTCAACCAGCATTTCTCGGCTTTCCCTGTGGTCATTACAGAACATAGCTCTGAAGTAGCTACTACAGGCTGAGAGGACAGCTCTATGGCAAGGAAATTCTCTTCCTTCCACACAAATGATCACATCTGTGAATAAACGACTGTCTCGGAACTCATTAAGTATCTGGAGTATGTTTTCAGCATGGGATGATCCTGAGGAGAAGTCAAAAAACTCATGACCTGTCAGAGATTTGGGGTCCATTTCAAACACTTTACGCTTGGTTGCTGGGGAATCGCGTACCCCAAGATCCTCTCTGTTTAGTCTGCGTCCCAATATTAGTACCATTGTTACATCAGTTGACTATATAATTGTTGAGAAATGATGGCTTGGGATCTTCTGTATGTAACTAAAAGGAAAATGAAAACACTTTAATATGAAAAAATTCAATGTTCAAGTTACATCATTTCATTTTGATATAAACACAGCAGTTACATGATTAATATATTCAACATAGGACAAGACACTAGCTTGTTTTGGGAAATAATAAGAAATTGCACTTGTAGAACTAGAACATTAGGGGCAATGTGCAATGTATTTCTGAAGTTCCATAAAAGGATTCTGTAGTTTTTTAATTACTAGAAGTTTCCATGTTCTCTCTCATACAGCTAGATGTCATTCTGCTTAGTGCAGAGATAAGGCAGAATGCTGTAAGACAGAATATGATGATGAGAACCTTTTAGTTTTTATTTTTTTGGCATGTATTTGTATGCATATGGATACATACATGTTTAAGGGTGTGCCTGTGAGTGTGTGCAACATTGGGTGTTTTCCTCAGTTACTCTCTACCTTATTCTTTGAGACATGGTCTCTAGCTGATTCTACAACTCACAGATTCAGCTAGACAAACAAGATCAGCCTATCTCCACTTCTCCATTGCTTTACAGGCATGGGTCTCCACACCTGGCATTTTACAGGCTCTCATGCTTGCATGGCAAGTGCCTCGTCCCCTGTGCCATCTCCCCAACACCGAAAAGAATCTTTTGCTATTTTTTTGAGACAAGGTTTCTCTAGTATACAGGCCTGCCTAGAACTCACTATATGGCCTTGAACTCATGGCAACCTCCCTGCACTTCTGAACATTGTGATTGTAGGTGTGCATCATTATGTGTGGTTTCTAGTAAGGTTTATTTATTTTACAGGCAGAATTTTTAAAAATATTTTTTTATTTGCAAGAAAAGAGAGAGAGAGAGAGAGAGAGAGAGAGAGAGAGAGAGAGAGAGAGAGAGAGAGAGAGAGAGAGAGAGAATGGGCACTGCCAGGCCAGGGCCTTCAGCCACCACAAACAATTCCAGATGCATAAGCCACTTAGTGCATCTGGCTTTATGTGGGTACAGGAGAATTGAACCTGGGTCGTTAGGCTTTGCCAGCAAGCACCTTAACTGCTAAGCCATCTCTCCAGCCCCTACAGCCAGAATCTTAACATAAGTAATTACTATCTAAATATGACACTGCCGGAAAGGAATTAACCTTATCTATCAACAGACTTTTAAAATATGCTTACTACCTGATATCTTTTTTTTTAAAAAAAATCTCTCCTGAGGAAATAATCAGGAAAATGTGCATATATTCATTTATAGAGATGTTCAGTACAGTACTAATAAAAAATACTTAAAACAAGCTAAAGCCAGGTACGGTGGCAAATGCCTTTAATCCCAGCACTCAGGAGGCAGAGGTAGGAGGATCACTGTGCGTTTGAGGTCACCCTGAGACTACACAGTGAATTCCAGGTCAGCCTGGGCTAGAGTAGGACCTATCTCAAAAAAACAAAAACAAAACGAACCAGCCCCCCCCCCCCCAATGCTTTCATCCAGGTTGTCACTTGATAATCACAATAAGAATTGTTAAGTTTCTGTTTTCAGGGAAAATCCTTGGCCATGACAGCATCTGAAGGGCACCAAAATGCTTGCATGCTATATAGAAACTGTCCTCTTCCATTCCTCTGTTCAACCTCTATTGTGTCTAACTCATGTAATTTTATCAGTCAAAAAGATTAAAAATAATGCTGGGTGTGGTAGTGCACACCTTTAGTCCCAGCACTTGGGAGGCAGAGGTAGGAGGATCACTGTGAGCTCTAGGCTGAGACTACAGAGTGAATTCCAGACCAGCCTGGGCTACAGCAAGACCCTACCTCAAAAATATTTTTTAAAAAGATTAAAAATAAAGTGAAATAAATACTACAGAACTTTCATCTGAGATCATGAAATGAAGATTCCTAAAATGACCTGACCTGTAGTGTGGAAGCAAGAATATCAGAAATTCAAGGTCATTCTTGGCTACATAGTGAGTATGGGATACATGAGACCTTCTCAAAATAAATAAAATAAAATAAAAACCCCATAATCAGAGGGACTGGAGAGAGAGTTCAGCGAGTAAAAGCTATGCAGCATGAAGACCCGAGTTTGATGCCCAGTACCCATGTAAGAAGCTGGGCATGGGTGCACATGCCTGTGGCCCCAGCAATGGATGGGGTGGAGACCAGGAGGATCACTGAGCTCATTGCTTAGCCAGCCTGACCAAAAGATGGAGAATTCTGGGCCCAGGAGAAACTGTCTGAAGAAGTAAGCCGGAAGAGTGACACGAGAGGATACCCGGATGTCCTTCCTTGGCATGGGCACCATATGGGCACATACAATAAAAAAACTCTTGGAGCTGGGGAGATATCTCAGTGGATAAGTGTGCTTGCTTGCAAAGCCCTCCCCCAACACACACACATAAGTAAATAACTTTTAAAAATATTCTCAGCCAGGCATGGTGGCACAGGCCTTTAATCCCAGCACTCTGAAGGCAGATGTAAGGATTGATGTTTGAGGCCAGCCTGGCACTATAGAATGAGTTCCAGGTTAGCCTGGGCTAGAATGAGATGCTACCTTAGAAAAGCTTGAAAAAAAGTTCTCTTGGGGTGGAGAGATAAAGTACTTACTGTGCAAGCACAGGACCTGAGTTTAGAACCCTGGCTCCCAGGTAAATGCCAGGTTTGGTGGTGCACCTGTAATCCCAGCACTTGAACAGAAACAGGAGGATCCCAGGACAGGCTAGCTGGCTAGATTAGCCAGCTCAGGGAGCTCCAGGTTGAGTTAGAGACTTTGCTTCGATAAATAAGGTGGAGAACAACTGGGAAGAACATTTGAAGTTGACCTCTGGCTTCCACACATGTGTATGCACATGCACACGCACACACAGATCCTCCTGATTAAGAATACCCTAGGTTTTATTTCCAACTGCATAACTCATGTTATAGACCTACTTTTTGGTTGCTAGGTAGATATTAAATGCCTTTGGCCTATGTCCCAGGAAAATGAGTGGAGAGGACCTATTTTGGTATCTCAGAGATTGAAGAAAGTTAGAAGAGGACTGAGGTTCTAAGGAAGGAATAGAAAAAGGAGATAAATAGTACAGAAATGATTATGACACTTCATATGCTTTTTTTAGATAGGATGTCACTATGTAGCCCAGGCTAGCCTCAAACTTGAAGCAGTCTTCCTGCCACAGCCTTCAGAGTGCTGAGATTACTGGCATGTGCCACAACACCCAGCTCTTTATGACCTTAAGGATAGAATTGTTCTTTCTTATTCTGACTGGCATTAAGTGATCCAAGCTTAAAGAAAATGGTTAAAATTCTCTAATAACAATATTAGATAGCTTATGTAAATATTACAAGTATACCTTTGAAGCATTTGCTTGGTCAAAGCCCCAGTCAAAATATTTGTGCTGTTTTTATTTCCACACCTAAAACAGAGAAGAGTGACACAAATCAGATACTATAATGTATAGGTTCTATACATTATTTATTAATATGTGGAAAGCTTTTAGTAAATTCTAGTTTCTGACTGGAAGTTCGCTTTTACATTGAATATCATTACAAATAATGCTTTCTTAAAGCAAATTGATAACTTTATACTCTTACAAATTCATTTCTTTTTAAATATTTTTATTTATTTGCAATCAGAGAAAGAGACAGGGAGAGGGAAAGAGAGAGCGAGAGAATATGAAAGGTGCATCAGGGCCTCCAGCCGCAGCAAACAAGCTCTAGATGCATGCACCACTGTGCAGCTGGCTTTTTATGGGTACTGGGGAATTGAATCCAGGTTGTTTTGGTTTGCAGCCAAATGCCTTAACTGCTAAGCCATCTCTGCAGCCTTGAATTCATTTCTTAACTTTCTTACTTGGCAGTTTTATCCTGCAATAAGATTTCTCAAGTAAGAGTACACAAATATTCATTTTAACAGCAAGCTAATTTTGACACTGAGATGAAAAAAAATGTATCACGTGATAAAGCAAATTTGGATACTTGACGAATGTCTACAAATTTGTTTCATTTGAATTTGATCTATTAAGATTACCAAAAGCAAACAGTTTGTCACTATGTACTATATATAACTATGGGATCAATTTAAGCAAATTCTCAAGAACAAAAAAAACCCAGTTTAAAAAATACTTAGTTATCTATATTTTCTATATAGAATCTCTAAGTTTATCAAATCATTTTAAATATACAAACATGTACTTCTTTATTGAACCTTATAAACTTAATGCCCAAGAAACTAACTGAAGGACTGGAGAGATGGCTCAGCAGTTAAGACACTTGCCTCCAGTGCCTAAAGCCCCCGGTTCAATTCCCCAGGACCCACATAAGGCCAGACCCACAAGGTGGTGGCCCTAGTGCTCATTCTCATTCTCTCTCTCATTCTCTCTCATTCTCTCTCTCTCTCTCTCTCTCTCTGCTTGAAAATGAATAAATTTTTTTAAAAAAAGAAACGAACTCAACAAATTTTCTTTCTTTTTTTTTTTTGTTTTTCGAGGTAGGGTCTCACTCTAGCCCAAGCTGACCTGGAATTCACTATGTAGTCTCAGGGTGGCCTTGAACTCACAGTAATCCTCCTACCTCTGCCTCCCGAGTGCTGGGATTAAAGGCATGCGCCACCATGCCTGGCTTCTTCTTTTTTTTTTTTTCCTTAAGGGAAGATTTCACTTACCTCAGGCTGGCCTCAAATTCACAACAACCCTACCTCAGGATTAAAGGCATGAATCACTATACCCAGTAAATTCCTTTTTAAAAAATTTAAAAATGTTTTTGTTTTGTTTTGCCTTTTTTTGTTTTGGTGTAATGGAAGAGAAATGTTTAAGACAAACTACTGTAATTTTGAGCTGTGCACAGAGTAGCAAAAGTATTTAAGTACAAGAGATTTCTGGCCCAGTTATCTATAAATAGAACTCAAATTCTTAACAAGTTTAGGCAAATTCAAAAGTTAATACCAAAACCAAATACAATTTACCAACTGATCTTTTACATATATACAGAAACACATATATCTACTCAGACTGTACTATGATTGTGACATGAATGTTATCTTGTGTATTTCCTTTCATTAGTCAGTGTAACTTGTATATAACCTTAACAAATATTACAACTTGGTCACATTAAGGGACTGTTAATCCTAGGTAAGTGTTCTTTCTCAATGGAATATCCCAGGCCAATGGAAGGATTCAGGTCAACTCAAGAAGTATTTATAGAGAGAACCTGTCTTTGTCACAGGGAGCAAATATTAGATTAGATCTAATTTTAGACTCTGTAGGGCTAAGACTGGAATTAAAAAAACCTTTAAGACTGACACCAAAGGGGATTTGAATTCAAAGCATTTCTTTAGTAGAAAATGCAAGCACAAATTTGAACACTCATGTTTCATTGGTCTAGGATTATACCTCATGAAGTAGAGATGGCAAAACAATTCATCCTGGCATTTTCTGCAGAACTTTCAAGTGATACTTATAATCCTAATAGATAAGGACAAGGGACAGAAGTGGTCATGGTACAAAGTCTAAAGGAGAGGTATAATTTTAGAGTTGCAGTGTGGCTAAACTGTAACAAACTTCCCTTTCCTTTATAAAGGAATCCTATGCCAAGAGGTTACAATCAGCAGCCTTAAAGAGAGTATGGATATACAAGGTACCAAAAAACATAGGATACTAACATGGCCCCTGCAACTTCTAGTATTAAATCACCTCATGCCATTATGTTCCACATTATTCTATTTTCTCAAATTTAACCATGGGTAAAGAACATAGCAGAACAGCAAGAAAAAGTTAACCAAGAAGAGGTTTATCTTTAAAGGTCTACAGTAGCTCAAAGAAACTAGCTAACAGTTGCAACACATTAAATCTTTTATGTTTAAAATAACAAGGAAAAGTGTATTTTAAAAAGTACTATCCAAAACCAAGCAGTTTAATAAATGTCAGATATTTTCACCTTAATGTATGAAAAGTAAAGTATTTGGTGACTTTTTTTCCTTGGAAGTTGAAACCAAGGCTTCACACATGCTAAACATGCACTCACCACTAAGTTACCTCTCTAAAGCTCTTTTCAACATTTCAATTTTTTTTCATGAAATAAAGAGTCTCTTTGGGCTGGAGAGATGGCTCAGCGGTTAAGGTACTTGTCTCCAGTGCCTAAGGCCCACGGTTCAATTCCCCAGGACCCACATATGCCAGACCCACAAGGTGGTAGCCCTGGTGCCCTCTCCTTTCTCTCTCTCTCTCTCTCTCTCTCTCTCTCTCTCTATTTCTCTGCTTGAAAA
The DNA here is from genome assembly GCA_004024765.1 of Zapus hudsonius. Classification (NCBI taxonomy): domain Eukaryota; kingdom Metazoa; phylum Chordata; class Mammalia; order Rodentia; family Dipodidae; genus Zapus; species Zapus hudsonius. Next base: position 856 of record PVHP010036564.1, on the reverse strand, counting down.
TAAATAAATAAAATATTTAAAAAAAGAGTCTCTTTGCTAAGATATCTAAATACCTTGATTTGGCTAAAAATACAACAACTGGTGATTCTTATTCCACGTCAAGGAGAATGGCAGCAGAGCAATACACTGTTACTTGGTGAGCAAAAGAAACTTTGGTAATGAAAACTTTAGAACTCATTGTGTCAGTCTAAATATGTATAACTAAAAGACACAGGGGAAGAAAAACAATTTGTGTATAGTGTTTTTCTCCCTTGGACTGTTGGATGATATCCTCTGACCCCTAAAGGCAAGGGAGAGAAGTTCATCTTTGACACTATCTGATGTACTTAAACTGCTAGGGTTGTGCTAACATGCTCTCACTACACTTGACAATGGAAACAATGTCATTCGGCTATATCTTGCTAACACATAGTACTTTTTAGGTATTTAGTATATTGTTATTTAAAAAATTAAAACCTAGCAAGAAATGGTAATGAACATTTGTAATCCCAGCACTCCAGAAGCAGAGACAGGAGGATCACTGCTAGTTCCAAGGCATTATGGGATACATTGCAAGTACCAGGCCAGCTAGGGCTATACAATAAGACCATTTAAAGAAAGTAAGGAAGAAAAAGAGAAAGCCCAGCTGAGGTGGTGGCCAACACCTTTAATCCCAGCACTTAGGAGGCAAAGTTAGAAAGATCTCTGTGAGTTTGAGGCCAGCCTAAGACTACATAGTGAATTCCAGGTCAGCCTGGGCTAGAGCAAGACCCAGCCTCAAAGAGAGAGAGAGAGAGAGAGAGAGAGAGAGAGAGAGAGAGAGAGAGAGAGAGAGAGAGAGAGAGAGAGAGAGAGAGAGAGAGAAAGAAAGAAAAAA
>PVHP010036563.1:0-17835 GCA_004024765.1 Zapus hudsonius | reverse complement strand
TCATGCATTAGAGAGAAGTATGTAATAAAGGCTTCACGCTGGCTTGGGGTTCATTTTTGCTCATAGGGAGAGTCTATAGATTTGTTTGAGAAGAGCTGGGTATATGAGGAAAATATTGTCTTGGTTGGAAGACGCATGAAGGAAATCATATATTTTGTTTATGAAATAGTTTATGAGAACCTGATCTGTCTATCCATAAGTCTACAATGGTAGATTTGCACCACAGAAATATAGCTGTGTATGGAAGAGTCTTCTAGTTATCATCAAAAAAGGAGAGAATTGAATTACATGAGATGTTAAAACTGTATAGACAATGGAGAGAAAAGGTAAGAAAATATGAAGATGTGGTAATTCTTCTTTATCCCAAATCCATTAGCAGAGCCTATGCAAGCAATGTGAGGAAGTTACTACAAAGAGGTGCCAATGAAGATATTCACATGATATTTGGTATTTCTCTAGACAGAAAGTTTCCTCATCCTAGAACACACAGATACAGCTCTCTAAAAGCTACAGAATATCTAACGAAGCTTTACTGTGCTTGGGTTTCAGCCATTTAGTTCCACCAAAAAATTTTAATATTCAGATGTCATTACTCTTGTTTCTTTTGATTATTGTGGATCAAAGTGCTAAATGATACCGGAGAATGTAGCTCTCCATCTCTGTAGCAGCCTCTGCTCATTGAGCACTGCTGACAAATTCCCATTGCTGGGCAAACTGGTATCCATGGGAGTTTTGTGACTGGCACCCTCTAGACTGGAGCACAGCTCCATTCCCTAGTGACAGTGCATGCTATGGCCCGGACACAGTGCAAAAAGTCCTAGGTCAAAATGTCATCTCTGGTGTGACGGAATTAAGATACAGAGTTTTCAGGCGGTGACTAGATAATGAAGGCTAACCCCTCGTGTATGGGAGGCTGCAGAGACCTTCTTGGGCCTTTTTATTCTTCCACCAGTGAGGGCAAAGAAGGGCTTCATCAGACAATGAAAACCAGAGCCTTAACCTTAGGACTTTACAGCACTAGAACTGTGAGAAAATTTCTCTTCTTTAAAAATCGTCCAGGCTTGAGTATTTTGTGCTGGCAACATGAATGGACTAAGATACTCTCCTGACCCCCCCCCCCAAAAAAAAAAGTCTTGCTCTGTTTTCCCCAAACCTCTGATGTATCCTGTTACCTTCTTCCTCTTGGCAGATGACTTGGAGTAACACCCTGAATTCAGAGAAAAGCAGAAGCTATCAGATAAAATTTCCCATCCTTCTCAGTTTTTAAATCTCCACCTAAACTCAAGTCTAATGCAATGTTTTATACTCTCTATGATCTTTGGAGCTTATTTATCTTATCCTTCCCATCAGTGGTTCCACCGAGAGTTGTCTCCTTTACTCTTTCCATTTCTCACTTCTCATACCCGCCTCACATTCTACTTTGACAAGTCCACCAGCATTGTTCTTTCCAAATCAGTAATAAATATTACCGAAAAGTACATCTCTAAAGTAAGCCCTTAAGTATATTTTGCAGTCTTCATTTCATTCTATCTTATACACTCATTAGTTTGGTTTATTTTTTCTTGAAGTGGTCATTTTATTTGGAATTCTTGACACCCCTACTTCTGATTTTTTTTCCTTTCTTTCTCACTTCCCAAACTAGTCTTCATTTCTGAGTCCTACACCTCCAAATTGCAAGTGAACTTTATAGTTCCTTGGTCTCAGTCCTGTACTGTTTTGCTCATTCTTTTCCAAATAATTCACTTGCGTTCTCACAGTTTTCATATATATATATATATATATATATATATATATATATATATATATATAAAATCACAATCCTTTGTCAGAGGTCCTGATATCGAGATCCAAGTATGTTTTCATTCAGATTTCACAGAAATACCTGAAACTGCTTTTCTTGAGAATTGTGGCTTCTTCTCTTTTCCCCACATGCATTCATAGTAATGTGTGTTCTTCCTCCATGCCTACCTGTCCTTCATGGCCTCAGGGAGCCAGGTACCCTGTCCTACCCGTGCTATCTCTGAAGTGTCTCTTGACTTAATCTTCTTCTCCATCCCTATTTATAGCGCTTTTGTACTCATCTTCCTCCTCCTCTTTATGTAACAGTGCAGTGAAAATATCACCACCTCCTAAGAGATTCTACACAAGTAGAAGCTATATAGTATTAGCAATGATTTTCTCTCCTTATAGTAGTTGGAAGGAAATCTTTAACTGTGATAATGAAGCCTCCTTTATGAACTTTTGAATAATTTGTTTTCTTTAAGGTAAAATTCAAAATTCTCAGTATTGCATTAAGGCGCTGCACAAATGGGCCCAGGGTTACCTCTGGATCTTCCTATTCACGTGTCTTCTACTCGGCCTTACTAAGCATACTTGAGACCCTTCAACACACTTTCTTCTAGAATCATCTGTCTACAAGGCTCTTTCTCTTTTCTGTGCTGGTGTGCTCTTCTGTGCCAGATTAATGAGCTTCTCATTGAGAGAGTTTCCCTCCTCATCTTTGCTCTCTCAGAGCAGGGTTCCATAAGCCCTGGAATAGTTCCCTGTGATGTCCTGGTACATCATAAATGCTCAAAAATATTTATTTACTGTCCCTTAATATTCAATCCTGACCCATGCTTTAGCCTGAAATCTATTAAAGGCTGGTGTGAATCTGGAGAAATGGAGAATATTAAAGACTGGTGTGAATCTGGAGAAGTGGAGAAATCCTATGTACCTTAATATTTGCATCAGTCACTCTTACTCAAAAAATGGAAAACTCTCTACCATCCAGCTGTCAAGAGAGACCCTGGAAATTTGCCACATGGATAAATGCTGTCAAAACTCTTAGTTCCTTCTCTGTTGAAATGTGGTAGCTAGGCAACTTCAATAACATTTGGACCCCCACCCGACACAAGCCTCATTCCAAGACAGAAGAAAGTGCCAAAAACCGGGTAGTTTCCCTTGAGAGACACCCTCCTTAAGACCATGAAAACATACCAAATGTCTGTGAAGAAATTGTCTGTTCTTCTGACAGTCTGTACATTAAATATATATTGCTATGATGTTTTATTGACTTAGTTATGACACAGTGGGACATGTGTTTTGATAGGTGAAATTTCAGCTTGGAATTTTCCACTGTAACATGAAGTAAGAAGGATTGTCATTTTGCCAATATGGAATTGATTTGAAATGTGAGGACATATTGTAACATTGTAAATGAAACAAAACAAGCAGTCATTTTGAGGGGACTTTTCAAAGCCAGAAATTCTTGCTGTAGAATTGGTCCTATGTAAATCTAAAATAAAGTGATAGGTCAAAAGTCTTGTGCACATATATTTTGATCAAAAATAAAAGTCCCAAAGCAAACAACTTTACAGATAATGATTTTAAGGTAGAAGCAACTGCCACAAGATTATTCAGACCTTTATCTCTTTACAGATTCAAGTTAGCTGAAGATAGAATTTACCCACTAACAGTCACCGTAAGCATCACCAGAATTATTATGATTATCACAGATTTTAAAGATAAATGGGCTGTTCCTCCAAGTTCCCTGGTATGAAGTCACAGAATGCTTTTTTATCATTATTGTTACTTATAGATAATACGTATATAAAACTGTATTAAGTGTTAACTCCAGTAATTATTTCCTCATGCAAACTGCTCTAAAACATAGTTTTACCAGTTTACCATAATTTACCAGTTGAGAAAGAAAATTCTTTTTCTAGTTATTTATCAGGCAAGTTCTTTAATCCACAATTTTTTTGTTTTTGTTCTTTTATGAAATCATAAGAACATTTTAATTTTCTCTAATACGTGTGAGTGACAGAAAATTTTATTTCTGACAAGGTGGTATATATTTTGTTCTCTCTGAAATTATCCATAATTGAAACGAAACAATATTGTGCTGTGTGATTTTCCATAACCTCTAGTGTATTTTTAGCCTAGTATTTGTCCAATAAAGCAAACATACTACTATAAAAATAGACTGTATATTTCTGAGACACACATATACATTTGCATCCATATACATAAAGGATAACATAATGATGTAATGACAACCTCTAGAAATGAAATAAAATACCCAATCCCTTAAATAGGGATAGAACTTTTTAAAATCCTTCTCTGACTTATTCATGCAAAATAAAGCCTAAAAGTTTCATTCAAGCTTTCATACATTTTGGCTGGTTATATAATAAATATATTATGCTAAATCAGTTTAACAGACAAATAACAATAGTTAATTTTCTAAATAAAAAATTGGGGTATGTCTGTTACTTATTTGACAATAGGATCAGGTCCAAGAAAAGTTTTGTGCCAAGTGATTGAGAAACTGTCAGAATGCATTTTGAGCTTTGATTTCTGAAGAATTTTCAAGTGTGATTCTTGGCCAATTATGCAGTATCGTGGTTGGAAGACAGCAAGGAGAAATTTGTTACTGTCATTTATAAGATATCTAAGACAGCTCATTCAAGGACAGATATTCTTGGCTGTGAAACCACTGTCTTGTATTGAAAAGCTAAATATTCATATGAATGGAGTATGGGATCCTGGCTCCCTAATGTAGCATTTCCATAAATGACCTTGGCAAGTTATTTAATGTCCGCATCCCAATTTTATCCCCCTTAAAAAGACTCATAATATCTCCCTCAAAGGATTGTGATAAGGCTTACACAAAGGAGTAAGTGGAAAAGTGCTTTCTATTTTAAAGGCTCTTTGTGATTCAAGAGATGGCAGTTAAGATTTTCCATACCATAGTCTTTGCTATGGCATTAATGAATTTATGACCTTGGATATTGAGTTTTAAAGACAAATCTAAAGAGTCTACAACCTTTCTATCGTGATTGTTAAGTGTGAATTACACAAACATAGACCGAGCACTGATAAGTAGTATAGTAAATATGACACCTCCACAATCAGATAGATCAATGTCCAGCCCTTGAACTTACATACCATGTACAGTGAGCTAAGCTTTGCAAGATTATATGCATTAGACTATTTATTTGTGTGTGTTGGTATGTCTTTCTTTATGTAAGAGATGTTTCCTGAAACACAAACTGATTCATGTGTAGCTCGCTTTGGAAGGATGTTACTACTTAGATAAAAGAAATGATACAATAAGTCTTATGTAGAATGAAGAATACTTCAGAGTTAAAACGTTGGTGTATAAATGTGGATTTATATATGCTTAGTGTTCTACAAGTGCAGATTCAACGTAACTGGTTTTTTTTTTAACCTGAAAATTATAAGTACATCAACTAGTGAATTAAATCAACATAGGACCAAGAGACGACACAAATAAAGAATTAAGACATTATCATTTGGATAGCAAAGTATTCCATCCATACCCTCATCACCAATTCACTGCACCCTTTCCTTCTGCAAACAGTCATGGCCACTTATTTATTTTGAGCTAGCCTCCAAATACATCTGCATGGGAATGATAGACACTACCTCTTACCTATCCTTCCTAGCCTTAGTTACTAAGTTGAAATTACTTCCAGTTGAAACCAACAGGCTTGGATTCCTTTAAGTATTTAAATATCTTTGAGGCTTACTCTGACTGGCTCATAAGAGTCAACAGATTCATTTTGACTTCCTCTTAGTCCCCAAGTTTCCCTTTGTTCTTGAAATCAGTTCCTGCTAATTAAGTTCTGATTGAAGCCAGGCAAGGACAACATCCACTCCTGAATCAGCTCCAACCTCAGAATCACCTATCTGGCCAGATTCTAGAACCTCCTTTTGGCCTGGAGTGAAGGTTTATAGTCTTGAATCTTTTAAAGGATTTCTTAAGTCAACTTCATTTCTAATTGAAAGTGAGGGCAAGCCAATAAAAAAACTGGCTAAGCTAAAAAAAAATGGAAATTTATTAGAATATTTCTAGCCACAACGAGAAAAAAAATACATTGCAGGCTCCAAGTGGAAATGAAAACTGCATTGTCTCTAGGATGGGCTGCAGGTCTTCTCTCCACTGGTTGAATTAATTTTGCTGTGAAAAGTCTTCACTGCCAACAGGAAATGGAATCTTCAGTCACTGAGTCCACTGGGAAATGACTGACTCCTGCTGTCTTAATCCATAAATTTTTAAAAAATCCACAAAATCTTTAATTTGGCCAGATTATGTGAAGGACTCCTTTCTACACTAATCATAAAAGGTCAGAGAGTTTAGTTTCTTTGCTCGTTCTAGATCATTAAATATGAGGGAAATACCATTTCCTAGAAGTGTAAGGCTACAGGACACTGAGCCACAAGAAGGAAGTGAAAAAATGTTGGAAGATTAGGAAATCTTTGTGTGGTGGGATGGGTATATAACCTGGCAAATCACCTTTTGTTTTCTTGCTATTTCTCTTTTGCCTAACTAGATCTCTGCTATTTGTTTATTTCTGAGTTGACTTAAGAGTAAAGTGACCAGTAGAGATCAAAATAAGTAAATCTGAAAGAAGCTTTGTAGGAGAATTAATACCATCTGAGAACTAGTGAATTTTTAGAATTTTCCTCTATAATCATTTATTTCCTTCTCCAAACGACCCTGTTGTGAGAAAGCTCTATTTCCAGTTAAACAAATGACTACCCAGAGAGAATAAATAATAGCATCAAAATAATTCAGCCTCCAAGTGCTGAGTTGGAACTGAGAGCATGTATATATTTAATTGGAATGGAGACAATGCAGGGACAGACAGGATTCACAGGGATATCTGAGAGGAAATGTGTGGTGTCCAAGGTTCATTGTTATAGCACTAAAGAAATTTATTACTTTACAAGAATCAAGTCCAAGAAACTGAGGCCATATTGTTGAATTTTTAATGTAAGAAGAATAAATAAATAAATTCTCTCTTTTCTTTTCTTTGGATCTATTTTACTCCCCATCTCAGTGTAAAGATGGAAAATTGAGACTAGGGTGTAGACCTGGAGAAATGGGCCAAGGAGCCCAGCAGTTCTGCTGGGTAGAGTCAATGCTAAAAGTATTCTCACGGCGTCGAATGGGAGGAAAAAATCCCTTGAGATTTTGTGGACAGTCTTTTAGAAATAAACAAAATGATTTTTCCAAGATTATACCTTTGGCATAATGCCATTTTAAAAATCCAGCTATGGGAGTTTTCATGGATGGTGATTTTGTGTCAAATGCCATATGTGAAGAGCATGAAAGGTGATAAATACTTACTTTGCATCGACAGAAGAATTGAATCCCTTCTTTTTATCTTCTTCCATTTAACACCCATCCACTATGTATAATCTTGCACTTGACTTCAGGTATACAAACCTTCACCTTTCCTTTAAATACACAGTGCAGTGAATGTACTTTGATGCATTCTTGAATTCCAAACTTTAAATCCATTTTTGAGGTAATTTTTTGATATCAGTATCTTATGTATCTTACTTAGATAGATCACAAGCAATCTCTTATAACAGGTTCATAAAGTAGCTAATATCAACCCCTATTGGAAAATTCCCCTAGCTCATTTCCAAGTCCAGAATTTCAACCAGATTAAAAGTATACATTTGGTTATTAAAAGTGTTCTGTGATGGAAAAATATTTAGTTGAATAGTAGTGGGAAAATGAAATGACTCTGATGTAAGAAATGTTATCTTTCTTTATTCTTTGGCATAAGTACATTCTGTTTTAACAAAGAACTTCTCAAATTTTACTAAGCAATATTATATTGAACAATTTTTCATTTACTTTCTTTCACAGTATTTTTATTACATTGTTCTGATTTCTATCACTTCATCAAGCAAAATGCCACCCACAACCAACATCACTTGAACTAAATATCACAAAAACAGGAATATTCTCATGAAAGTATAGCCATAATTAATCACAGAAATCTGTGATATATATTATTGAATCCAAAATGAGACAAATTGGTAGATTATATTTATGATTATTACTCAAATGGGTAAATGAGGCTTAAAGTAGCTGGGTCAACTTTCCAAGGAGACCTAGCTTGGGTGGAGGTATAAGGATGTGAACTGAGGAGGATGTGCTCTGGCTTTTTGAAAATGCAGTAATGTTATTGTTACTCATCCTTGGTCAATTCTTTTTTTCAATTTATTTATTGTTAATTATAATTAGATACATTGAATGATCAAGTCTTGTGATGGTACCCCTATTTCTCTCCTCCCTGTCCCCAACCCTCTGGGAGCCCTCCTCAGTGGGATTGCTGGACCAATCTCTAGGATAGAGGGCTATGAACTGTACATGAAGCTGCCAGTTTTTTGTTTTTGTTTTGCTTTTTATTTATTTTTATTTTTTAATTTATCTTTATTGACCAAAATTAGATAGATTGAGTAAATATTGTGCTTATATTCCCATTTACCTCCCTCCTGTCCCCAATCCACTGGTAATACCCCACCTTGGTGGGCATATTGGAACAATCCATGTGGCAAGGGGTTATGGATAGCACAGGAGGCAACAAAGTTGCCCCCCCCTTTATGAATTGTAGCTGAGGGGGGTGATGTCTCTGGGGAATCTCTCCCACCATGGCTCTTACAATCTTTCCACCCTCTCTTCTGCTCAGTTCCCTGAATCATGGAGGGTATGTTAAGTCTGTTTCATTGTTGTTGTTGTGACCTTAAGAGTCTGAGCTTCTCCTTCAAGTTGTGTTGGAAGTCGTTGGTGTCTTTCTCATTGACTTAACCTGGGATGACTGATTGGCTATGGTTATAGGTCTCTTTCTTGCCCCACCACTGTCTCAAGTGTTCCACTTGGGACCTACATGATAGGCCTGGGGTGGTTCATCTCTTGCTGGGATATCAGCCTTTAGGCTGCGATTCATCAGTGGTGTTGAAATGACCACAGCTCTCTCACTGCTTTCTGAAAAATACAAACAATCTCCATAGGAGAGTGAGATCAGTATAGGTTAAATGAGACACACATTTCGAATTTAGCAAAATTCTATTGAGATTAGCCTCTCTGTAGTTCTCTGGTAATGGGGATTTCTTTTTGGAGCCCCAGGTTTTGGTTCCTGTAGGATTTTGCCCCGATTTCCAATTCCAGTTAAGGGTTCCTTACCACTGAGTGGATTTCTTGGCCAATTTAAGTGTTGACTACCCACCCCCAGGTTTTGGCACCTCTATTGCACCAGTGATCATTTCTTGGTCCGTTGATCTCTCCCAGAAGGAAGTGTATTCAGCCTTCTCATGGCAACAGTCTGTATTTTGTATCAGTGGTCTCTGCTTTATCCAAATATCATTGTGCGGTCTGTTCTTAATATGAATGTTTGTTCTTCACCCTCTGACAGTTCTGCCATATTTTCAACAGTTAATGTTCACATGGACATTCATTTACTGTTCAAATCCATATTTTATTAAATGCATTATGACAAGCAGTATTGAGAACAGGGATTAACATGAACTAAATTCTGGATTTATGAGATTTGAACTCTAGTCTGTGAATGAATTTCTCTTCATTTTTGTGGTGTGTACAGAAAGAAGAAAACCACGAGGTTAATGAACAGTAGGCCACCCTAAGGTGTTGTTTTAGTTACTTTCCTCATGGCTGTGACAAAATACCTGATAGAAACAACTTAATGGAGGCAAGGCGTATCTTGGCTCACACTTTCAGAAGCTTTCAGCCCATCACAGCAGAGAAGGCATGTGTGGCTCTGTCCATGGTGGCAGGAGCATAAGGCAGCAACCTGGTCAAATCATGCCAGAGAGGAAGCAGCCCAGACACAAAAACATATATCACCTTCAAAGGCTTTACCCTACTTACCTACATCTGCCCATCAAGCCACATGTCCAAAGGATCAACAGCTTCAAAATATTGCCACAATCTGGTGACTGAGTATTCAAAACATGAACCTATGGGGATGGGGGACATTACATTTTCTGTTACAGATATGAAGAGGTAAAAGAATAAAACCAGTATTAGAATGTGTCAATAGTGTAGGCAGTTTCCTACTAAAAGGAGCTATTAAAGTGGAGCTTGGCCAGTCTGTAGCAACCTCCTGGGGATGAAGCAGACCTCACTCTATTCCCCATGTTGCATCCACTGCTGGACCCCAGCTGAGCACAGTGTGATAGAGAGGAGTCTGTTATGCTGTATTTACAGACCAGCCTCCTGGTTGGAAAACTGAGTAGGGAGAAGAAGGAGAGGATGGAGGAGAAAATACCCAGCAGTAGAAGTAAAGGTGCTCCAAGGCTCTGCAGTCTTTGTTTTTCATCCCACCTCTAGGACTCAAGCAGAGACTGAGATACCAATGCTCTACAATGAATAACCTGCAGGTAACATAGCACCTGGTACCTGGCACCAGCTCTAAAACTGCACATTGAATAATGACTAAAGAAATTATTTGGAGCTTGTGTAGAAATGACACAGAACATCTAACACAATAACCATTTATTTAATTAGCGCACTTGAGTGAATCCATGAGCATGGACCCTCCCTTCTAAGGTGTGCATACAATCCAAGCCTCTGGGTACACTGCTCAGAGGTAGCCCTTTCTATTTGTGATCCACTCCAAAGAATGTATCAAATCCATAATAGGAAAAAAATCAGCAGATTTAGTTATTTTCAGTGGGTATCAATGTGTCTGATAAATATCTGGCTTTCAACAAATACCACTTTGGAGTAAATTGAATCAAAAGTTCCACTTACTTTGTGTAGTGCTATGAATTCTTGAGATGTACAGCCAGGGTATTCTTCCCCATCTGTCTTATTTCAGGAGTGATAGGAAAGGAAATTGAAAATGGGCATTTCAATGGGAACCTGAACCTGGAAGGTTCCTTCCATAATAAGAAGGATATTACTCTGGGGAAAAACATGCTGTGTGAGATAAAATAAAGTATATTACCTTTGGCATCTTTCATTTTCCATATAAACTTGGTCTCTTGATATTTAGAAGTTCAGCTAAGTACACAAACATAATTGCATTAGAAAATTAGGTCTTCAAGTGTTTACAACAAGAAATGTACCAGCATCATACATATTGTCTCACAAGACTAAGTTCACAGCCTCTATTTAAGCAACCCTGCATTCTCCAAGACTGCATTCCCATTGTGAGTGTGGCAGGGATTGATCCACAAACTTTATTATTTGATAGCTGCTTATCATATTTGTACTGAACTGTTTGGACTTTGAAAAATAATAGAGTTCAGGAGTATGTCCACAATGTACACTATTTACAATGAGCCAATAATGTTTTTAATGTTTTCACTTTAATATAGCATTGGTGTTCCAAAGAAGCATTGTGTATGATGATTATATTTAAAACAACCCCATTTTTTGTATCCAATGACCTTATGATCCTTGTAGCATTTCCGTAGTTAGGCAGTAAGTTTTAGCTCCAATGCTTGCAGAAAACATAACTTACTACTTTTTTAGGGAAAGGTTTTATCAGCAGAATTTGCTTATCTTACATGCACAAAAAAGTAGAGCTTATTAGGTACAGTTCCAATAGGAAATAATTTTATAAATTTTAAGATATTAACTGTTCAGTTTACCTTATCTCAGAGACTTCCACCCCAAAAAGGATAGAAGTTTCTTCTAACTCTACTTGTACTGCCAGCGTTTCTATCAAGACTGTTTTCTCAAAGGCTCTGGAGTGTGGAATTCACAGTCACACTGAACTTGAATCTAGCCACCTCCACTACTAAGAAATCTGACCTTGGGCAAACTACAATAATTCTCTGTCTTCATTTCCTAGTCTGAAAAACGAGAATAAAAATAGCATCTACTTGTGGGGCTTTTGCCAGGATTAATGAGCTAATTCTAGTAGAGAACTTCATGGAATGAGACCCATAATGCCGTTTCCTTTTTCATAGTGGTGGTTTTGTTCATATGTCAGGTGTGAATGCATTTACAGAACAAGAAGTTATAGGAAAGATGGTTTTTAGCAGTGAGAATTCCTCACACATTTGATCCACCCTGCTTCCCTGATGAAGAAACTGCAAGAGGTAAAAATGGGTTTCTAATAAGCCCCTGCCACTTAAAATAGCTCTCTTAGATGCATGTGTTCAGTATACCTTTATTGAGAACCTGTTAGGTTAAACCATTTAAAATAAACTGTAGTCTCATATGGACATCTCTATATAATTGAATGTAATGTTCTGCCCCAGGCAAATGATTAACACTGGCTAGATGAGTAAGACAAAAATGCAGGCCTTAACCTCACAAAGCTGACAATCCCAATGGTAAGGCAGATGATTCAACAATGTGCTTTGAGGTAAGGGAACACAGGGGTGCTATAGAAGAAAATAGCATCACCAAATGAGCCATATCCAGAGGAGTAAGAAGGGCAGGGCAAGAGTCCAGAAGCAATACCACTTTACAGGTGGGTCTGTGTTCCCTCCAGAGGTGCTAGAGGGAAATCCTTGTGGATTCCAGCTGCTAGAGCTGCACTCTGAGCACTCCTTCCATTACAGACCCCTCCTTCTTCAAAGTTGACAGCATAACATCTTCTATGGTTACATTTCTCCATGTGCCAAGCCTCCCTCTGTCTCCATGTAAAAAAAAAAGTCATGTTGGTATGGTTTACAATCACAGCTCTGGGAAGGCAGAGACAAGAGGATCCCTGTGGCCAGCTAGTCGAGCTTAATAAGAAAGTTCCAGGCTATTGAAGGACCCTATATCAAAAAAAAATGTGAATGCCCATACACACACCCACATCAAAAAATTTAATTTATTTTTTAAAAGAACAGTGTTTTCTGACTTGAGCTACTGAGCTCAAGGTAGTGTCATCCACCAAAGTAGTACATGTGAGGTCAAGACAGTCAAAACTGTGTAAGCGAATGGACTCCCTTATAATGCTAGACTTGAAGAAAATTAAGGGACTTTAAGGGAGAAGAATGAAAACAATGGAAAATGAAAATTCAGACTATTGAGAAAGATCTTGTAGGGAAGAAAGTTATAGAAACAAATACTGGAGGAGTGGGAAAAGTTAACAAAATAAATTGTTACATATGATGATTGTACAATTTAAGAAAAGAAGTAGAAGTCAGGGTGAGGTGGTGTGTGCCTATAAACCTAGCACTTGGAAGTCAGATATGGGAGGATGGCCTCAAATTAAAGGCCAGTCTGGTCTGTAAAAGGGGACTCTAGGTCAGCCAGGACTCCATAGTGAGAACCTGACCCCAAACATGATAGATATATGCTGATAGAAGATAGATAGGTCATAGGTAGATGATAGATATAGATAGATAATAGATACCAAAAAGTGAATTGAAATGTGTGAAGAACAAACATGAGAAAGTCACATTGGAAACTCAAGCTTCCCTTTCTGTCAGTAGCACTGTGAAGGAAGGCAACATAGTAGCAGCTCAAAGGAGACCCTTGGCAAAGGTGAGAGTTTGTTACTTTGTTTTGAACATAGAAGAGACTTGAACAGATTTGGATAGTAATAAAAAAAAAACCAGAGCGGATGAAATTCAAGTTCAAGAGATGTTTGATGTCTGTGAAGTTGGGATTGGACAGGATACAGAGCTTCTACCAACCAGGATCTTCAGGGAGAGGGATGTGACCGTGGGAAGGGAGGCAAGGTGACAGAGAAAGGATGTTTGAAAATGAATAAGGAGGTGGTGGGTAGGGCATGAGGAATGCACAGGCATGAAATGCAGTGAGCTCTTTCATCCGTCTGTGCATCTCTTCCTTTGCATCCTCACAGATCATGGTGTCAACAGGGCAGCTTCCTCCAGTAACAACAGGAAACTGACTCAACTGCCCAGCAAAATATTACACTCCTCCCTTCAAAACAGATCACGAATAAATGATCTCTGACCTTTACTCTCACACCGTTGTCGTGTCACATGTGTGACACCAAAATATAAATGCAATGGATGGGCATACAGGGTCCAGGAAGCAGCGCTGTGCTGGTGACGGTAAAAACATCCTATGACTAGTCTCCACTTGATGACTGCTTATTGTGTCTCAAAAAAAAAAAAAAGCTGATTCACTACATCATGTTATTTCTGTTTCATGAAGTATGATTCTAAGTAATTTTAACAGTTGTTTTCATAATTCCAATAGGATAATGTGGAAGCACCCATCCACATACGTGTACAGGTACATAAATGTAAGGTTTCAAAATGATATACCTTATAAAGGCTTCCTGTGGCATTCTTCATAGCCTTAAATGATTTTTGTTTAAAAATTATTCATTATCAATTTGCTGCCAAAACATGGATTATTTAATAATCTCGCCTACATTTCCATACACTCTCTACTTTTGAAATTAGATCTTTTCTCAGGCCAGTGAGCTCTGCAGAGATTCTCTCCCAGGGAACATGAGAGGGATTCCCAGGCAGCAGCAGCACCCTGTCAGCTGGGGATCACCAGAGGAAACCACGCTCTCTTGAGTTTCTTTGATTGTTGCAGTCAGCTTTCTCTGTTGCTGCATAGAAAGAACCCAAACAAAAGCGGCTTATGGAGGAATGGGTTTATTTGGCTTATGTACTCCATCTTGGCAGAGAAAATGATGGAATGAGCAGAGGGGTGGACATCACCTCTGCCACAGCACTGGAAACAGCAGCAGAAAGGTGTGCCAAACTCCGGCAAGGGAAGCTGGTTTATAATCCCATAAACCCGCCTCCCCCCCCCCCACAACACAGCTCCATTGAGACTGTAAAATCCAAATTACCATTAGCTGAGGATCAATTACACAGAACACATTCATTTATTTGTGGGGGACACCTGGATCAAATCATGACACTGATGCCAGGTAGGTGAGGACTAAAAAGTGTGTATTTAAATTAAAATATTTTCAACATATATTTATCTGAACAAAAGTCCATTATAAATTGGGGAACAACTGTACATACTGTGATATGAGTTTGTGCCTAAATGAAGTAGAGAAGAGAGTGTAATTCTAAAGGGTGATAATAAAATATAGCCGTCATCATCATAAAAAGTTACTCATACTCTATTGCTTCATGATTTCCATAATTGCTCTGGCTTATATTTACGATTATAGGAAAATCTTTGTTCTATTTAAGGACTACTAATTCTTTAATGTAATTAACAATTTTTATTAAGCATCGAATAAATATCTATTAGGTGATTGATATGTATGGTTGGTTAGATAGTTCTTATCCCCTAAACACGCAGTTGGTGGGAAGGAAATATTAGCCTACAGGAAGTTACTGCACAGTGAGATTTCTTTTTCACTGCATATTTAGCAATTAGCTCTGGGTACCACAGGATGCCTGATGAGGGTGGTACTGTGTCGGTGATGGGAGACTTGGGGGTGACTTTCTGAAAGGAGCAACTTTCAAACTGGAATATAAAGCATAAGAGTTTGAAAGTAAACAGTAGAAAGAAATAAAAAAATCCTTGTAGATAGAGCCAGAGGGGATATAGTATACTATCATAATCTCACATCTTTTGTGCTTGTCTATAGAATAGTTGTGAAATCTGGTCACTGAAAGAACTCACTTTTTAAGCCAAAATAGAAAGAAAGTTTACTCACTATACTTCAAAGAAAACCACAGTTTGGTCACTACAAAAACAGTACCTTGTGTGGCCAAGGGTAGAGAGGGAGATGCCTCCAGGGGAGGAGTTCTCAGGTTAGGGAGCCACTTTTCCTTGAAATTTTTCAGCATGCAAATCCTGCCATGTAAATGAGGGAAGTCCTGATTGGCTGGTGCTTGCTCCTGGGTGTGGATAGGGAGAACCACTAAGCATGCAATTTCCCATCATGCAATTCTAGTCATGCTAATGGGTTTTGTTTGGGTTCTTTCTGCGCAGCAACAGAGTAAGTTGACTACAACACACTCCAAATAACAAACACATGATCTAAGTCAAAACAGTATAGTTACTTTGCAAGCAATATGAAGTTGGTTCTCATCTCTCCATATCTGCTATAGCATAGTTGATTACAGTTTCATCAGATTTTTGTCTCTTTTTACAAAGAAATCCCTTGAAAATGATCTATAGTCAATGGAGAAACTAACAAGAATTTTTTTTGTGTGTGTCCATAATGAGTTACATTATTTAATGGGCAAACGATGAGTTGTTATCCCCAGTTCCCCAATGTCCCTCTTCCCCATCCCTAATCGGCTGGATATCCTCCTCTGTGGGTCGTCTGGATCAGTCCTGGGGCAGGGGACCATGGATAGCCTAGTACTCAGCCTGGTTCTCCTGGTCCAAATGTGTTGTTACTGAGGGGCTCCATGCCTCTGTCTCCCCCACCATGGCTCTCACAATCTATCTGCCCCCCTCTTCCGCTCAGTTCTCTGAGTTGTGGTGGGTGAGTATTAAGGCTGATTTAATGTTGAGAACTTAGGGGTCTTTGTGTCGAAAATCGTTGGTTTCTGTCTCACTGGCTTATCCATACTGGCTGTAGCTGCGGGTCCTTTGTTCATCCCATCATTCTCTGTGGGGTTCCATATGGAGCCTCCATGATTCGACTATGGTGGCTCATCTCTTGCCATCTCTTGCCAGGATCTCGGTAGTGGGTGGGGTTGGATGGGCCACAGCTCTCTCGCTGCATTCTGAAAGATACAAACACAATCTCCATCGGAGAGTGAGATAAGTATAGGTTAACAGAGATACACAATTCTGGATTACCTAGAATCTATTTTTAGTAGCCTCTCCACCAATCGCTCCCATAGTGCATCTCTTCTTGGGAGCCCAAGAGTCCGGTTCCAGTGCATATCACCCTAAGTCCCCAGTTCCAGTTAAGGGCTCCCCCTCACTAAATGGAATATTTCTTTTACAAAGAAATCACTTGAAAATGATTTATGGTCGATGGAGAAACTGACAAGAATTTTTTAAGTGAGTTCTTTTAATTCAAAAAAAAAAGTGCCCTCAGGAATTTCCACCTAGGTTCTACTTCCAAAATGTGCATATAAATTCAACATACCACCTTCCCTGGCTAATGCCTAACACCTATGTATCTTGTGAGTCCTTTTGTCCTGCCTCTCTCACTTTCAATTTTCACAAACCGCACCCCTTCACCTGTTTTCATCATTCCCTGACTCCTGCCCCAGCTGAAAGAGAATATGGAAGTTGTGCCGAAAAGGAGACTGTGGATATGTTCTGTGGAGCACCAATGATAAGGTACGCAAGGTATTTCCTGGTACTGTTACTGTATTCATTTTACAAAATGAGGTAGGTAAAATCTCCATTCTGCATGGAGATAGTGAGCCTCACAGTGATTTCTCTTTCTCTGTGCCAAGCACTGGGCTAGGGGCTGAGTCACTGGAACCTGTCCTAGGTCACAGAGTCTGGTTGGGGAGGAATCTGAGGATAGATTCTTGGCCTCATACCTTTCAGACAACATCATAAAGAGGGCTTGGTCTCTGTTATCAAGCTCTTTTGTGACTGGGACCTGTGTTCATGAAGCTTGTCCAGTTTCTGGTTCCCTGGCTGTCCTTTCCTTTCCCTCCTGTGGCATTCTCAGTTTATGGCTTCCTGCCCAGTTAGACTTTGGAGTCTTCATATTACTATGCCCTGGGGTGTCTGCAGCCTCCTGATTCCTGACTGCCCACCTGAGCACACTTCCTCTTTGGTTTGTGTCCAGCTGTGAACTGCTCACCTGGTTTCAACATCTTAACCCCATTCTGTCCCCCCAATCTCCTGGTAGCACCCAGGTAGGACCCAGACTCCTGTTTCTAAGCTCCTCTAGTGCCCTCCAGTCCAAGGCCTGCCAGGTATTCTCAGAGCCTTCAGCGAGAGAGATGTGTAGTGAGTGCTCTAGTTTTCTCCTCGACCATTAAGCATTTAAAAAAACTTTTTTCCAAATTAAATCACAAGGTATTAAATGCTCTCTGATTTTATTAAAGTAGGGGGGTCCAATTAAGTACAGCTACTTCTTGCAAATGGAATGTGGGTGATAAAAGCAGGCTTATTAGTAAATTTGGCTCTATAAAATTAATCAGAGATCACAAGTCTATGAGCTTTCTTTACCATGCCTTTTC
>PVHP010036562.1:0-17881 GCA_004024765.1 Zapus hudsonius | reverse complement strand
CACCCTGGCCGTGTTCTCAGTTGCGGGAGCCAAGCTAGCAGTGAACGATAGTCACAGGAAAGCAGAAGGCAAGCACTGTGACTGCTAGGCTTGTCTGAGAAGGATGCGAATGCTATGAATGTAGATGTTAATGGAACCACAGCCACAGCTTCCTAAATAGTTCCTGAGAAAGCTTGGCTTGGCTTCTGGTGGAATGCAGGAGTGACAGCCACAGAATTTTGCAAATCACAGTATCTCAAACAAAACACACCCTTTTGGCAATCTCGGCTAAGTACAAATTAAGGGAGCCAACAGCTCTGTGTCATAAAATCTGGGATGTTTGCACTTTCTCACAGAACCCAGCACATGCCTCCTTTGTTACATAAGAACTTAATATCCAACGCTCGTAGGTTGGGCTTAGTTTGTGAGTGGTCTTCACAACCTGTGAGACTTCTTTCCTTTGTGACTCACATGTTTACACGAAATTGCTACACAGCCAAATAAACTGATATTCAGCCAAAATATTTTTTGGACCATAACAGATGATTTTAGAATTTGGTCTTGAGTTTGTCTCTAATTACACAGGTGGTCTTAGTTGAAATACTTCTCTCATGCTTTTTAAAAAATGCCCTTAATTATCAGAAGAGGCCAATTCTGGGTCCTTTGCTAGCCCATGTATTTGTTCAGAGGATGTAAGAAAACATTGTCCTAATGAAGGTGAGGCAGTTTGGGGTTAACAGGGCCCCCAAAAGTACACTAAAAGCGGCTGAAGACAGGAAATGTCTTTGAGCCTGTAATGGAGGAACCTGGTTCTTCCTGGTCTCTTTTCCCTAAAGGACTTCTGCCAGCCCCCACCTTGCAGAGACCAGAAATGTGAGAGGAAGGGTTTGGTCTTTGCTTATCTCTTTTTTCCTTTAAAAGACCCCCATGATGTGGGATTTCGAGGTTCAGGGGGTCCCCCATATTTATTAACCCCATGTTTTTGGTTCTTTCCTAATCTTTAATGATGAATGATAAAGATGGATTCAAGAACGACAAGTTATGAATTATTGATTTTATTTGGGGAGAAATCACAAATTGTGGAGTTTGTTTAAGGGGAATTTAGACCTGGGAAGGCCAGAAAGACTGACATTTTAGAGAAAAAAGGGAGTGAAGCATGTGGAAAGCTAAAAGAAACTGAGGCTTATTTAAAAAGAAATTAGAATGTCTCTAAAGAGGGGGCAAGAGTGGAACCACAGGCATGTGGCTTTTATGAGATAAAAATTAGGCTTCAGAGGGAAGAGGGTATGGAAAGTGGAATCTAGCAGACACACACCCCAGGGTTCACTGTGTGCTTTCTCATGGAGAGAAGTCAGGGAACGAACTGAGAGAGCTTAGAAGAGAGATGCACATGGCCTCCACCATGGAGGAAGGTTAGGGACAAGTTACCCACGTGATAAATCCAGAGTGTAAATACACATGTGGTGGATATATGTAACTAGGGAAAAATTATAAAGCAGACACACAAAAAAAGACAGGGTTATGTTTCCCCTCCCCACTCAACCAGGATGCTGAGTGGAAATGGGGACCAAAAATTTAGGTGAGGGTCCAGGCTATAGGAGGGAAGCAGAAAGCAGGGGAGCAAGGGTCTCAGGAAGTGAAGAAGCCATAAAAAGAGAGGGTCTGTGTATGTGGGGCTACCACCTTTCTAGATAGG
This sequence comes from Zapus hudsonius, assembly GCA_004024765.1. Taxonomy (NCBI): domain Eukaryota; kingdom Metazoa; phylum Chordata; class Mammalia; order Rodentia; family Dipodidae; genus Zapus; species Zapus hudsonius. The sequence goes on along the minus strand of PVHP010036562.1, from coordinate 16,206 downwards.
CAGGGGAAAGATATGATTGGTTAATAAATCTGTATGACAGACCCAGAGTCCCCCACACCTGGGGCTAGGGTCATGGACACAGCTAGACTGTGGACATCAGGGGACACTGTAGATCAGTCTCAGTCAGACATGGAGTTTCAGTTGTGCCAGGATGAAATGGCACGTGGGGTGGCATCTGCTAGTTCCCTCTGGGCCTTGGTCTCTGACTGAAACTGCCTAAAATAAATTATCTTTCTCCTATTCTTCTTCACCCCCTTCCAAGAAGTTTCTTGGAAGATGACCACCCTTCTGAGAAGCAGTACCTTGAACACCTGACTTGAGGACTAGACTGAGCAGCTCAGCTCCTTTTCAGTAAATATGTCTATAAGACCCCAATTAATGACCCCAGATGGGCTTTCCCAATTCCAGGGACTTCCTGCTTTACTGTAATAAAAGCTTTCTAAACTTCACCCTCCTGGATCTATGGATTTCATTCTTCCAAATTCATAAGACAAGAACCCAGAGGCCATGGACTCAGTAGAAGTTTTGTATGACTGACCATCCGGCAAATATGCCCCAAATTCCTGTATCAAGGAGGCTATCTTGTATATAATGCAGCCATTAATCAATATAAAAAATAAATTAGTGAATTACGTATATAAAAAGAACTTGAGCAGTATAACATCACATAGGTATATGAAGAATGACACAGGCCAGTACTTTCCAATGAAAATTATTGTAGTAAGATTCAGCCTTCTTTATATAGGTTGATCAGTAATCTGACCATCTGAGTGCTAATCTCTGTCGAAGCCAGAAAGGGGACACGGTTGAGATGAATGTTGGTCAGAGGAGAAGTAGCCAGGACTATTGAAGGAAGGAGCAATTGAAGCTGAGGTGAAAGGTTAATGTGCAGTCGGTCCACTGATTGGAACACTGTGAGATCTGAGGCAGCTAAATCTCGGTGGTGTGATGAGAACAGAAAATAAAGTGGGGTGACAGCCGCGTCTAGAGCTGCTGTGAGGGTGTTCCTAGTTGTATACACACAGTTCAGTGCACTGGGCACTGGGTCACAGGCAATGGTATGCTATCATTCAGGGATACATTTCTAGTAATCATAACCTTTACTGTAGCTCTAGTATAGTTGCTGGGTGTAAATAGATTTGCTAAAATTCCAATCCAACAATAGCTTATCAATAGATCATAAAGTAACTGAAAATTGGCTAAATGGCTCTTGTGAGCCAGGGTAAGCTATGAAACAGGGAACACCGTAAATCTAACACTATAGTAACTTATCCTGGAAGACCATGAGGAGTGGAGAGAACCAGCTGACAGATCCTCATGTTTCTACTTCCTAACTGCAACAATTGTCAGATCAAGAAATCCTTGTGTCCTCTGCTCTTTCTGTCATGGTGATATTTTTATTTGTGCTTCAATATATTTCTCTAAGGGATAAGATTGTTTAAAAATATAACCACAATATAATTATTATGTAAAAATTCAGTAATCCTTTTAAACTTGAAAATTTCTAGTCATCATTTAAATTTTTCTGACTATACATATATAAGTGTACATAATATATATTTAATTAATTTATTTTTCTCTGGAAAAGCTTACAGTTGGTTCATTCAAATCAAGCTCCAAACAGGACCTATAATAATGCATTTACTTGTTATATTTCTTAGGTGGCAATGGGGCCCTTGTGCAAACTAGGTGTTCTACCAACTGAGCTATAGCCCCAACCTGCTTTTCGTCTAGTCTCCCTGACCTTTGTTTTCTTTGTTATTTGTCAGGGAAATAAGTTCACTTACAGTTCTCCAGCCTGAAATTTGCTGATGGCAAATTGCCAACACATTGATATGCTCTCCTGTTATATTTTAACCCTATAAAGTGGTAATGATGTTGGTCTAAAGGTTGGATCTAATTGTGTGTAAGCCTGTGCTCTCTTTTACTGTATGAACAAGGGTTTTTTTTTTTTTTTTTTTTTTGTGTGTGTGTGTGTGTGTGGACCACTGCCTCATATTAGGAGACATATCATACCTAGTTGTCTGCCTTTTAATGATACTAAGACAGATTAGTTGGTTCATCCTGAATGGATCACCAAAATGCACCCCAAATCTGAAAAATGATTTTTTTCTTAGTCTCAAAGAGGCCTTTTAACCACAAACACACCAATTTACACTTATGAACAGTGATTCCATCAACCCATCTAGTTTATTCATATTCATCTCTTCATATTTGAAAGCTCTTGCTGTGTTTATTTTCTTTGAACTGAATTTGGGGCTTTGGCTGGGAAGCCAACAACCCAGTTTCTGATGAAATATGAGTTCTCTACCTTGCCAGCCTGGAGAGAGGCCCTGTTAATTTTTCTCTTAGTGTGGCTTTGCTAAGTGGCCGGTATTTCATCGGGATTCCTTCCAGGCCTAACACACCACTGATTTCACTTCCTCCTTCTCAAAAGTTTTCTCTTTCATGTTTAATTTTTGACGGACAGTATCTTACCAGAGACACCCAATCTGTCAAGCTGTAGAGGCAGCATTTGACATGTGTCTAAGGTGTGGGCAGGTGAATGAAGGAGTCCTCTGACCTGGAGACCGGCTGCTTCCTCTCCTTCCCTTACTGCTAGTTGGGACAAATACACTCAGAAGGTTGCTCATCTAATCTGAACTGTGAGAGACTCTGGCTGGAGGGTAGTTCTGTGTCCCAGTGATAAAAGAACACATAAAACAACCCAGTGCCTGATCATTCTTCCTGACTGTCAGTGACTCATGTCTAATAGCATCTCCATGCAGTTTGCGCCAATTTGCTTGCAATGGCATCTTTTTCTGTGGGCTTGCTGCTCAGCAGGCCCTGAAGCAACCTATGAATAACTTCCCAACAGATGCTGTTTATGAATTGAAGCAAATGGCTTCCCTGTTTCTCTTTTTTCTCACTTCAATAATTTTCAGTTACATTACGATGAATATTTATAGTCCTGTAGCAGTGTATAAAAATGGAGACAAGCAGACCTGGGCATTGTTTCATACGTGAGTGCTGTTCTAATGGGCTTTGGCTGGCTGGGTTTAATAATGTCTGTTGATGGGCTGAGAAGAGGCTGCGGATTGTAGATCAGTGAGTTTCATTCAGTTTCACCAGGATGGGATGTGATGGAGAGCTGACCGTTCTGTCACTCTCTTACACCTTAACTTGCCCAGACAACCCGGCCTGGAGGTACCCATCTTCTCTTTCTGCCTCTTTCAAGTAAATTTCAGGTGTCTGACGTCCACAGAGTCTCTAATCGCTAATTCAAGAGCTCATTAGGTTGTGAGAGCACTGTCTACAAGTGTTACCAGTTGTGATCAGAACGACTGTTGCAGAGAAAGCCACACCTCCCTCAGAACCTAGAGGCAAAAATCACACAGAATATGTTGGCTTTGATTTCTCAGTCTTTCATAGAAAGGTATTGAGCCACAGTTACTCTGAAATGGCTTTAAAAATTTTTTCACATGTCCGTGTTATTTTAAGTATGACAAAAACTAGAGGGCTCATATCTAGCTCAGCTCTGAAAATTCATTTAAAGGTAACTACTCCATCTTCAGTGGCTTATGTTTCCAACAGCTGAAATACCTTCCCTGCATTTTCTATTTTACAATAATGAGTTCGTTAACTAGCCTATATTTTCCAGACCATTGACTGTGTCATATTGGCCCATATACAAATAATTGCCTGTTTGGCTATTTGCTTATAAATAAGAGTGTTGAAAATGGTATGTAAATATGTATATGCATGCACAGTGAATATATATTGAGGCCTCCCAAAATATTTAAATTGTCCCATTTTCTACTCTTGCATTATGAAATACTCACTGAATACTCAAATAGAACCGTATTCATTATGCATGCAAGCCCACAATATCTCTACCACCTATCATTTGTATGCTATACACAGAAGGTTGTGCTGTCACAAAAACAGTAAAAAAATAAAATAAAAAAGGCAATTTTGGGAGAAGCATGCTTCTTGCTTCCACAGCAGAAGCAAGGAGTGATTTTCCTTTGAAAGGGATGAAGCACAACCCACAGTCCTGAGATGTTCACAACATTAATGAAAAGCCCAAGAATTTAATATTCGATTTGCAAGGGGTATTTTCAGGAAAACAGGTACATAGCATAATGTCTCAAAGTCATTATCCTGCCTCCCAAAATATAGAACTAAGAATTTTTAGAGATTTTTCAGGTCTGAAGTAAAAGGCCTAAGAATAGATTATCATCCCTACCTTTGCAGAACTCACCATGTTGCTTTTCTGTGTACTTTTTCATTCTTTGCAGTGCTGGTGATCAAATCCAGGGCCTATGCATGCTAGCTGAAGACTTCACCCATGAGTCACACCCAGCCTTGCATTTGCTTAAACAATGCCAGCACATAACAGAAGCAGCAACTTGAATAATAAGTACCAGAGGCTGCTAATGTGAACACGGTTCCTCTCACACAGGATAGCTGTACTTAACAGAGCTATAACTAGAATGTTAGGTGGTGATGTGCATATGGAACATTCTCAGTTTCCTGCAGGAATATTCTCCTTGATGTGCTCTATTTTCTCTATCACCATGTAAGATTTCTGAATGTTGTTCATCCTGCTCTGTGACCAGTAGCTTTCCTGATTTCCAGTAGGCAAGTTTTTTCTTCAGTTTGTTTTCTTCCATGAGTTTCTTTCACCGGAGAGATATTTAGAGTTTTGTTTTAAGTACAATCTTTAAATCTTGAGAGGAGATTGTATGTAAAATCATCACTTTTTAAAATTCATTTCTTTTTTTATTTTATTCATTTTCAAGCAGAGAGAGAGAGATAGAGAGAGAGAGAAGAGACAGCACCAGGGCCACCACCTTGTGGGCCTGGCTTATGTGGGTCCTGGGGAATTGAACCCGGGGTCTTAGGCACTGGAGGCAAGTGCCTTAACCTCTGAGCCATCTCCAGCCCAAAATCATCACTTTTTGATTGCCTTGTACAGGGGTCACAATATGTGGGTTTGCACATGCTTTCTAGGGTAGGGGTGCTGCCAGAATGCCATGGGTAGACAGGGAGCTGTGTGTGGTTTGGGGATCAGGAAATGATGGCTTGAGGCAAGCATGAGAAGGGGGAGACAGGTACTGGATACAAACATACAAACATTAAACACAGGTTGGGAGCAAACAAAGGGCCCATAGAAAACTTGGTGACAGTGACTCAGAGCCTGTCCTCAACTGGAGGCTGGAGCACAGAGAAGATGAACGGGGTGATCGGGAGTTTGGTGCCATGGCCTTAATCATAAGCCTGCCTGAATCAAAATAAGTACCTTGCACTTCTCAAAAACAAAAAACCCTTTGTTCATTCATGTCATTTTGCAAATCAGGAAACGGGACGAGAGGTAGTGCTGCCTCTGTGGAACCTGGACCTCAGTGTCCAGGCTTGTGTGTGACATGGAAGGAGGAGTCAGGGTGTCACATTAGCTCCCAGAGGACCGGGGCAGGAGACACTCCATCCCAAGACTCCAGATTGACAAGAGATTTCTGCTCAAGCTGTTCTCATCAGCTCACCCTCCTCTTTCCATGAGAAAAGGGGCTTCAGGTCTCCCCAGATCAGGCAGAAATTAGGGAAACGGGGATTATACAGAACGCTTTTCTCTGTGGGTGTCCAAACAGTCCAGAAAGATAGGCGAATAGACCACCTGGAATCTTATTAAATGATGTAATCAAAGGGATCTCTACCTTATAGAAAATAAGATATTATCTGTGTTTCCAGGCCTTATGAAAACTCTGGAAATAATTTGAACACATGAATTTTTCTTCTCCTAAAACATTTGCTTTGATGTACTGTGATGTTAAGTGCTGTATCCAAGGGGCCTCTGTGACTGTTATGTTTGTGACATCTGTTCTCATCTGTCCTCTCAGAGTCCCCCTAATCAGTCATTTGTCCATCCATCTCATTTGACAAGCAATGTCTGGCAGGCAGTGTAGCCACAGTAATGATTATTTAGTAAATAAGTTAGCATTTGAACACAGTCTTGGCAGTGTTAACTCCAATGAGGCTTCGAGAGAAACACTACAAAGAATGTTATGGTACAATAAGATTGATCCCTGAATAAGTCTGGGCAGTAGTAGGTGGCCTGCCTGGGTTGGTTGGTTATTTCTGGTGCTGGGGTTGTGGATGTAGATAGGAATGTTGTTTAAAGATTTAAGAATAAGCTGGAGGAAAGACCATGGCCATATGCAGAAAACAAAGAAATTCTGTATAGTGTGGTGTAAAGTGGTGTATAGAAGGCCTTGGTGGAAATGGAGACTTTAGAGGCCAAGCCTGCAGAGGTAATTTAAATATATCGGGCCTGATTTGAAAAGGCTGGGAAAACCATGGTTGGCGTCTCGGAGTCCATTACTCTGAGGGTAATAGAAAGTCAAGATGGGTGAGATTTTCACTTTGGAAAAATGCAAACCCAGCGTGATATGACTGGGAAACGAGGGTTTCTTTTTGTGGATTTTTAGTTTCATTAAAATAATTTTGAAATGGACTCAAGAAAGCTTGAGGACAATTTTGATAGCATTTGAGAGAAAACTAACCAGCTGAACCAGCTGTAGATCTCAGCAGCTGCTGGGACAAGCATGCCTAGGAGTTTTTTTTTTTTCTGAGATCCAAAGAAGAAAGGGAAAGAAGAAAAAGTTGTACTTTTGAGTTAGAATTCAGAGACACCCACAGCCATAGCAGCGAAGACCAGACCTGTCAGCAACTGCACAAGGAAATGGCTTCAGTGGGCTTAAGGTTTAAATACGGTATCTAATCAAAGGGATAAATATTCCATGCAATGCCTTTGGCTTCTGAAATAAATATTCCAGCCCTGGAATATATATTCCTCTCATATCCTTAACATGATTTTACTGAGGGGTGGTCTCTTGGCCAGGTGATTGACAGGCTCAGTTGGGTTAATTCTTAAAGGAGGGAATAAGATCTTAAGTTTTGTGTATTTTGGAATATCATGACTTTCCCCCAGGGCCAGAGCTAAAACACAAATTGTATCCTTTTGGCCAGGAGGAAGTAGCTTTCCCTCAACAAAGCTCTGACACCTCCATCCTGTTCCCTTTACTGGGGCCAGGAGATCCAAAGCTGATCGTGAGGGACAGGGTCCATCCTCTGTGACCTCCAAGCCATCTAATCCTCAGTGACAGACACTGCAGAGGTGCCCTGGAGGGCTGATGGGGACCTGAACTGAGGAGCCAAAGAGAAATGGCAGACTGGCATCCCGGGCTCCTTGCCAGCATTGTCCTGCTATGTTCCACTACTGCCCGAATGTGGGAGAAGCCTGTAGCCAGGGTCCTGAGAAAACGTCTCTTCCTTTTCAGCCATCTTTGTCTCTTGTTTTTGTCTCTTATCTACATACTCTGAAAATCTTTCACACACATCTTTGTAAACTTCATATAAATCTGTGGTAAGGTGCTAGACACACATAGGGTTAAGTCCTGGCACTGTGGTTAAATTTGTGCTCTGTGTGTGTGCATGTTCATGTGTGTACATATGTGCGTGTGCATGTGGAGGCCAGTGACAACCTTGCGTGTTATTCTTTGGGTACCATCCATTTTCTGAGAGACAGGGCCTCTCAATGGCCTGGATCTTGCCAATTAAACTAGACTAGCTAGTCAGCAAGCCCCTAGGATTTTCCTTCTTTGCTTCCCTAGCTCTGGGATGACAAGTGGGTGCTGTAACACCCGGCCTTTTTGTTTGTTTTTGTTTGTATAATGTGGGTTCTGGGGGTGGAACTTGGGTTCTCAGGTACAGTGACAAGCACTTTATAGACTGAGCTGTTCCCACACCTCCTCAGCTTTCTTACTGTTAAGATACAAATAACAACAGCAACATTTACTATCCAGTGTTAAAGCCAACAGCTAGTGTACCAACGTTACCAATAAACAGTTGAATTCGTGAGGACTGGAGAGAGGCCCAGGCTTTACAAAAAGTACCTCTAGAATTCCACATCATATGTGGAGAAGGGGTGTATTAGTTCATGGTTCTTATTTATTTGATATAAATATGAATTCTAACATCTTGAGATAATATAAAGTAAAAAGTGCATTATTAGAAAAATCAGTAAGAACCCATGAAACATTCATTAATGCAAACTGGAAACCATAAGGTCTAAGTTATTTTAGATTGCATGTAAACCTTAGATTATTTTGCTCTCACAGTTCAATGAGAGGTTAGATGTAGTTAAAATGATTGTTACCTCAGTCATCCTAAAAGCATGCATTTCTAAAAAGGATGTTTAAACAGAACAGAAAGTAACTAATGGCAATTTCTTATGGAAATTACTTTTTTCATCCCTGGACAAAGAGTTCAGAGCCAATCAAAAACCAATCAATATAAACTCTAATATACACCATAATTAAGGATGACAAATGGGTTCCTGAATAACATTCAATAATGCATTTATAAAAATAGAAATCCCACGTAATACTTAAAACCAAACCATCAATAGCTGGGAGATGCATGCTGGTGACATCTTTGTCATTCATTGTGGATTTTCATGGGAATAAAAACCGGACCCCAGAACGTTGCAGAAGAGGGGTGGGGAGATTATAAGAGCACAGGTTGGGAAGAAGTATTCTGAGGTATTGTCTCCCATACAGAGACTGACTGATACATTCATATCCCCACAGTGAATACCAATAACCCCACTTAGGTGGGCCCTTGGAGGATGTGGGGGGGATATAAGAATGTCATTTAATGGGAATATGACCAGCATGTGATTTGTTCATGCAGCAAAGTTCTTAATAAAAATTAAGAAATGGACCCCAAACACTCCATGGTGAAATGTTGAAGGTGTTCTAATTTTTTTGTATGATTCTCATTTGCCACCGATAGGGATGCCTGGTTCTGAGATTTCCACGTGGGGATGTGATAGACCAGGAGATGCGTGGATTTTAGAACTTGCAGGGCTGGTGGACATCTCTTGAATATTATCAACTCGGTATCGGAGAACAGATACAGAACAAGACTAGCAATAGTGTCCATGTCAGAGGGAGGCTTATAGGAGAAACAGACCCAGACACCTAGGATGGTTCACTATAGTATGTCCAACAAACAAACCAGTGACAATGAACTGTTCTTAAGGGTGCTTCCTTTATTTTGTTCCAGTGAGCTGTATTCGTAGTCTACAATAGAAACCATGAAGGTCAAACATGGGGTAGTCATGTTTCACAAAGATGTCTGATCAACTTGCTTGTGAAGGGGCCAAATATTCTGAAGAAAGATACACATTTATTACAGCTTTTGTTTCAGGTCTTTTATGTGTAAATAGGAACCATGGACTAGAAGTAAAATTGTCCTCCTAAACACTCAAACTCCTAATGAGTTATTTAATGTTTTATGTCTTCAATGTTTTATCTTATCAATAAAGTATACATAAAAGGTAGTCTACAAAGTTATAGCTTCTATTATAAAATCCAACAAATTTAGGTTATGACTACAGTTTTCACTAAGGGAAATTTCTGTTTCAAGTCACCTGCTGTTTATTTTGTATTTTTTCTGTTTGAAGGAAAATTTAAAAGGGATCTTGGATGTAACAGAGATAATGATCTTTGAAGTTCTGGCTGAATGCTATCTGCATGTCTGTCTCTGAATGGGCTTCTGTAAATGACTTTTAGGCCCTGTCTCTTTGTTTTCTATAGGTTCCAGGGAGATTGGAACACTTGTGAATCAGATCTTCTAAATACAAAAGAAGGCTGTGCTGAAATCAAGCGCCAGCTGGCTGGATCTACCTTGTGGAGAAGGAGGATCCAGATACCTGTTCCGCTCTTCCTCATGGAGACAGATCTGATGAAGCTAGTCCTTCATACTCGGTCAACCTTCAGGTGAAGACTGCCTTGTTCTTGCATTACTATCTGGGCAAAGGGTCTGGTTACAACCCATGGTTTAAGTTGTGGATGAACTTGGCAGACATATCTGGAAAAAAAGTGATAGCTAGGATTCTTTCAGTTTCCTTCTGTCTTTTACCACAAGCAAGGACATACATACCTTGCTGGCTCTCCAGGCTCTGTTTCATTTCCAATCAAGGCAATAACAAGAATGACTGTCGGAGCATCTCTGATGAGCAGGCCACGCACAGCAGCAGTTTCAGTATGCCATCTTTTTACTTAGGCAGGTGCGCATGGCTGTGTGCTGTTCTTTCCCTTTTAGACATAAGTGAATCTGAGGTTCGGGGTTGTTACATTGTTTGCACAAGACCTAAAACCCAATATTGAATGCATGTATGTTAGTTGTTTTTAGAGCCTATGTCTTCCACCATCCACTTCCACACATCAGGTCCCATTGCTTGGGTGCATTTTACCACCTATAGAATTAAGAGATTAACAGTGAATGTCTTCTAGAGTTGTTAACAGTACTATAAGAACTTGATTCCATTGCTTCGGCACCTTAACTCTACCCAAAACATGTAGTTCATAAACAAGCATTTTAATAAGACCTCTTAAGGAGAGAGTCCTGCCTTGGCCTTCTCGCCAGAAGAGCCATATATCTTCCTTTTGAGAATCAAACAAAAAGCCTTTCAAAAGGCAAATCAGAGACAGATTTATTCATCTCCTTTTGTGAGTGCTGTCCTTTTTTTATTCCAAGGATTATCGGGAGAAGATTTTATTTATTTATGTTTTAAAATTAGTTCTAAGGCCAAACTTGCTGTAAACTGAAGCAATGCACTGAAAATTCATCTCTCAAAGAGACCTGTTGTGTCTCCAGATGCTACCCTGGGAAGACACAGCACAGAGCCCTTTCTTAGCTCAATTAAGAACACCACCAATGACAACTCCATTTCCCTGTGTTTTCTCTCAGCATGAGATGACTCAGCCAGAAATAGCGAGATATCACAGATGTTCCTTTGCTGGGTATCTGGTTATTGCTTATGTCAATGATATTTTAATACAAACACACAACTGCTCACCCTAGTTTATGGCTGTCAGAAGTTTGCTTCATATTTAACTAATGGACGCATATGAGCAGATGTGTCATTGACTTGGATTTACTTGTCTCTTCATTATGGGACACAGAACAGCTAAATACTGGAGAGGGCATAAGCCACATCTGCAACAATACTCCTGGATTCCAGTCTCTCATTCTGTCTGTTATTCCCCACCAGTCAATTCACTTATAAGCTTCTATTCCACTGCTACCACCAAAAGACCAAAATTGTCTCTAAAATCTCAAGCAAAAATTTCTTCTGTTCTTGCCAAAGAAGTATGTTTAATACCACCACTTTCCTCCAAGTGTATTATAAAACAACAAAGTAATTTCCTGAATCATCACTATCCTCAAGTGATTTTTTTTTTCTGATCTGATTTAGTGGGTTTAGCAAGAAATTGGTAGCAGACACACATAGCTTTTGAGATTTGACCCTCATGGGCTTCCTTAGCCTATGACCCTTTTCTGTCCTAAAGCCTCATCTTGAGCTATCACCAAATCACAGTGTAGTCACACTGATCTTACAGACTGTTCTCCACAACAAACTGTAGACCTTGTCTAGGTTTGAGATTAAAGCTTCAGAGCTCTAGGGCTGGAGACATGTGTGCAAGTCTGCATGAGGAGCTCTGAGCTAGGTGTCAAGGTTAGGAGTCTTCAAAACCATGGAGATGAGGTGAGTAAATAAGGCAAAAGAGGCTGGCACTCAGTGCCATCCACAAGACCTGCTGAAATTGTCCCTCCAAACTCAGTCTCATCAGCAGCTGAGAAACTTCATGGAAGCCACTGACATTAATGACCAGAAGGACATAGTGTAGATACTGGATAGATAGTGGAGTCCTCTGAAGACATGACTATGTAGATACAGGTGTAGATATGTGGATAGATACAACCCTATCTGAATAGTTGGGAGTCTTTTCTAAGCCAAAATCTGAGTGAGATTCTGCAGACCCCCCAAGCAAGCCGTCCTTTTCAGATTTGACTTGGCCGGCCTGCTGGGGAATGCTGGTCTTTCTGTACTATTCTGTACATAAGCAGCTCATTGCAGTTTTCTGTGTGGGAGGAGAGAGGGAATTGGATGAAGGACCTAGCACCCTCTGGGACTGCCTACCTCACAGACATAACTCCATCTGTCACCAGGAGCCTCTGCATAGATGGCTCCTCATTAGGGTCCTCTGGTTTCCAGTGCTCTCGCACAGAAGACTCCTTAGCATTGTGTGGTCAGGGTGCGACTTTCTGCTTCAGCTGCTTCTTCCTGTTCCCTTCCTGTTCTCTCTTCTCTTTTCTGGTCAGTGGCCCACACAGCAGGGGCATTTATTCTGGATTCATGACCTTGACATGCTTCCTCCACGGGGTATAGCCCTGGCCAGCTCAGGGACTGGCACCTCTTTCTGCTCCCTACTGAAGCTGCCGCATGAGTATACGAAGGCTTCTTTGTGACTGCCAGCGTGCCTCTTTGTCCTAATGGAACACCTCAATACCTGATGCCCCTATCATTTATGCCTTTGTGATTTTTGTTCTCTGCACTTTAACGGTAAGAATAGTTAACCATGCACCAGATCCTGCTTTCAGCACTGTGAAGTAATTAACTCATTTAGCAAAGTTCTGTTTTCATTTTATTATTGAGATAACTGAAAAGAAAATTACATAATTTGATATTAGGCAGATAAGTGTAAAAATAAGGGCTCAGATAAGCTTAGATAATAGGTCCAGAGTCCATCCTTCTTACAGAGGATGAACAACTCTTTAGCTTCTCTTAAAATGCCTGACATCCTTCTGCTGGGACTTTGGATATATTCCCACTGATCACTTGACTGTCCTGTTACAAAATCAGCAATGTCATTTTTCTTCTTGGGTCCCACTTTACATTCGTTCTGCCCTCCACCTCATCAGCCAGACTTCAGCTTCAAGGCCATTTTCTTAGAGAAACTCTTTGACCTTCGCTGCAAGGATTCTCATTGCATCCTCTATGTCCTTTCAGTCCTTACCACATAGTTTCAATCAAGTCACTGCTTGTTAAATGATTCTGTCCTTTTGCTTGTGTGTGTGTGTGTGTGTGTGTGTGTGTGTGTGTGCAGGTGCCTGTGTGTGCGTATCTGTATTTGAATGTGTGCAGGTACTTATGTTGCAAATGTGTGCCTGCATGTGTGTAGGCACTTGTGTGTGCACATGCATATGTGTGTATATAGGTACTTCTGTGTGCATGTGCATATGTGTGCGTGTGTGAGTGGAAGCTAGAGGTTGATATCAGGGGTCTCCCTTGATCACACTTACTTATTGAGACAGGTCTCATATTGGACCTTTTGTCTACTCCAGGTAGCCAACTTGTCCCCAGTGCTCAGGAGGATATAGGTGGGCTACCACACCCATTTACCTGGGGGCTGAGGATCCACAGTCAAGTACATATGCTTGTGTAACAAACACATTACTGAATGAAGCTCCTTTCCTTCCCTTCTAGTCACAAGGTTCAGGCAGGTGAAGGTCATGACTGTTTGGTCCTTACTGTACCACTAGAGAGGTACTCATCACTGCTCACGATGCAGAAGTTACAGTTGAACAAAGTAAGCTTCTATGTGTTTAACTTTCTTCACTTAGATAGGTGGACAGCAACGTCTCTCACAGAGATGTGTGATAAAGAGATATAGTATGTCCAGTTGTAAATGTAAAAATGTAAACCTTTTTGCGGTATCAAGTGGTCTCTTACAAAGTGGAGATCCATGCCTTAATATACTTGTAATCTAAAAGTAACAGCTAGCTTTCATCAATAATTTATTATTTTTAAGGAATTTTCATCAATATCAATGCACATTTAATTCTAAGAAATCTTCTAAGTTTAGTCCATCTCATAGATAAAGAGCATGAGGTACAGAAAAGTTCAATTAATTGCTCCATGGTTAAAACCATAGCCCGAATTTGAGAGCACATTCTTTGGAGACAGAGCCTGCTCAGTCACCACACTCATTTGGTTCACATTTATAAATGTCAATCTGGACAGGCATAAGTAAAAACGCAAACACCTGCAAAGTGCTAAGAAGGAAGGGTATCCAATAACTATATAGTGTCGTCAATCAAGAAAAGATGGGATGCACTGTATTGAGAGTCTTCCTAGATCTCAATTCATTTGGTTTACCCATAGATTTGGTGTAGAGAAGAGAAGTGTGCTCCTGGGACTCTCCTCCTGCCCTGCAGGAGAGTGTGGAAGGGCCTGGGATTGAAATCCACAGGGCTGGGAAGACACGCCTTCACAATGGTTGCTCTCAGAGGGCTCTTCAGCACTCCCTTTCATTCCCAGATGTAACGAAGACTCTATGTGTCCATAGTAAATACCCAAACAAGTACTCTAAAATTAGATGCCTGGCCCAGTTTTAAGTCAACCCCCAACTGAGATTTCTGAGTTCCAAATGACAGCACACAAAGCTATATGCTTTCATTTTGATGAAAGCGTAAAACATGAATAGAAACACAGTTTGAATTACTCAGGAGGTGAATGGACAGTTGAGCAGAAGTGAACCTTTTAGAGTTACTGGAAGCAGTGAGTTTTGAGCCAGACTGACCGGGGCTTCAGTCTTCGCCCTGTCTCCGTACTAAGCACGTTGCTATGATCTCTAATTTTAGGCTCTGAATCTATAAATTGAAGATGATGAATTCCTGAATCATAGGCTTACCGTGAAAATAAATTTAATATTTCCTTGACCTAGCACATTTATTATTGCCAATAATTCAATAAAATCAATAAAATCGCTATGATCTATAAATATTAATTAGGGGAAAGACTCTTAAAGAATAATTCTATACTGTCATATACTGGCTAGGTGATTATTAACCCTCTTCTGAAGGACCTTTACACAGATTGATACTATCATGAGTGGAGAACAGAGCTTCCTCTTACAGGTATTTTATTCATGGTCTTTGAGAAACTGGTACAGCAAGCCTAGGGTACTCAAAGTGTGGTTCCACAGAGTTCCTAAGCAAGGCATAGATAAATAGCTATCCCAAGGAAGAAACTGTTTTAGCATAACAATGAAAACAGGTAAAGCAGAGGCAATAAAATCGAGCACAACAAATAGATTTTATAAATATAGAGTGAAAAGCAAACCACTCGGGCAATTACAGCTTTCATATGATTTATGTCTTTAATTTGTCTGAATCAGTGACCCATGGAGTATTGGCATAAAAATTTCAAATTCAGCAAAAACCTAAATCACTGTAAGGAAACACTGAATTTTTATTAGTTACCTTTCTTTCATTGACTTCTCCTAAACAACAGATTCTTCCCCAAGTGAGGCAAGATGAGATATTATACTTTACTAAGGTATTATTGATCCAATACGTCACGGAAACACCAGAGCGCTGCTTCACTGAAATCGACGGGGCAGAATTACCATTTGAAGGCTTTTTCTCTCTTTACTTACGTCTGTTTAATGTTAACCTCAGGTTCCCATCAGACCACAGAAACAGACTCTGGCCAGCTTGGATAGGACGGAAAAATTAGCAAAAGCGTTTTTAAGCAATCTTCTTGGGAAAGGAAGCTAGAGAGAGCCCCAAGTGTCCACAGACAGATGTGGTGGTCATATGGACATTAGACTGATGATGGGGACCAGTGACCAGTGGTCTCAGAGGTCCCGAGATACAATAAAACGAATTCCAATTTTGAACTATTCCCCTTGAAATTCACACAACTGAAAAGGCTTATGGGCGGACTGGCCCTTGCAAGACGCCTCTGATCACAGTGAACACAGTAATCAACTCTTTCCCCACACTGGAGATCCCCATCAACTTTTAGGTAGGATTCAAGCCCTGTCAACTAAAATTTTGATTTTAGTCCAGTGAGACCCATGTTGGGTTCTAGTCTATAGGGCTGAAACATAGTAAATTTGTTTTTTTTTAAGCCATTGTATTTATGGTAATTGTTATAACAGCAAGGAAAAGTAATATAATTGCCACATTTGAAGTATAAATAGGCCCTGATTGTTGCTTGTAACATACATGAGTATTGTGTTCAATACCCTCATAACTTATATCCAGGAGCTAAGCCTCTAAAGCAAGATGTGCTCACAGATGGCTTTGTGTGTGATGGGCAGCTAAGGAGAGGTCTTTGTGGTCCACACTTTTGTTTTCACACCCTCTCCCATGGGGCAGAGGAGAGCTGTGTCCTCCCTAAACCCAGTCGAATGGCATGCAAGGGGACAATGGAGATGCCCATGCCTGCTGCTTTGAGCAAAGATGAAGTGTGTATGGTTTCACAGAGGCGGTTTGAAAGAGACTCTATCCAAGAGAATCTCCAGG
>PVHP010036561.1:7500-17813 GCA_004024765.1 Zapus hudsonius | reverse complement strand
CTTTCAGCTGAGTAGAGTTCCATCGTATAAATATACCACAGTTTCGCTGTCCATTCCTCCATGGATGGGCATTTGGGTTGGTTTGTACAACTATATTTATAACAGCTCAATTTTTTCCTATATTATTTTGGTATAAAATTCTCCAATTTGATGTTCTGCTTGGCTAGGGTTTTAGAATTCAGAAATAAAGTAATGAAACGCGTTTTTTTGTTTGTTTGTTTTGCTTGCTTGCTTGCTTTGAGATGATTTTGAGACATTGTTTTGTAACCCGGGCTGTCCCGTAGCTTACTCTATAGCCTAGGCTGGCCTTTAACTCTTAGCAACCGTCCTGCCTCAACTACCTTAGTGCTGGGATTACAGATGGGAGCCGTGCCTAGCTCAGTGAAACACATATTGAGTGGCAATCTTGCTCAGCCTCTAAAGGCTGAAATAATACCCTGTTGGGAACCAAGTAAGTGAGCGCAAGTGGCTTTCTCTTCGTATGAAGTTTTATTCTCATTGGAACAGAGTTAATCAATTTGAAGACATCAAAAGTTAACCCTTTCCTCAGGAGCAAGCATACTGAAACTCATTTTCTAATAGTTTTAAGTGGCTACCACTTGTATAATCTGTCTGTTTGCCCAAGTGAAAAAGTTTTTCCAAGAGAACTATTTTGAACAGTTTTGTTGGGAAAAGATATGTCAGCTACTAACACTACTGCCATTTGAGCCTGTGGTGAATTTTCCTAAGCCTGAAGATTCCTTCGCGGGATGAGAGACGAGAACATGAGGAATAGTTAGAAGGGAAGAATTTCAGTATCATTTCAGTCTGTTGGTCTTATAATTCAAAGGCATTGAGCCTGAAGTTTATGCTTAAATGTTTGTGTGGAGGAGCAGTGCTAAGGAGCCTCCTGACATTGACATTGGGTCTTAGGGCTCCACCGTGTGCAGGTGGGAAGAGGAGTGACACAGCCCAACATTCCTGGCCTTCTAGAGCTTGTGTTTCAGCTGTTTGTGATCCAATTAAACTAAATATACTGTATTTTGTTCATGATACAGAACACTTAATACAAGCACATGTATAAAATTAAAGTTTGAAGAAATATTCCTCTTTTTACTACTCATGTGTTCTGGTGTTTCAGATTCTGTTCTCTTCTTATCAAACGAGAGTTTGAAGCCAGCCTGGGATGCCATAGCAAGACACCATTTCAGAAAACAAGCATACACAAACACCAGTGCTGATTGTAGCCTACTGAGTAGTTTTTACTAATCATGAATTACAGTTCCATCTAATGTTTACAACCAACATTATGCAAATATTTCTGTGGAAGAAGCTGGTGACAATGAAATCTTTTGTCGACTGACTACTTTAATAAACAAAACCCAGTCCAAAGAGAGCTAGTGAGTAGGTGAAGGGCATTACTAACAGTTACTGTTACCTATTGTGGGCCAGGAACTGTATTTATTTTATACTCACTAGTATATTTTTTTTTATTTCCTTGGGGGAAACGGGCTCAAAGGGGCAAGTAGCTTGCAGAAAGCAACATAGATAATAATAGTCAGAAATCGGATTTGGACCAGTGCAAGTCAGTGTTAGGAACTCTGAAGGCCATGTCACTGTCTCCCCCAAGTAATACTGCAATATACATGCTAAATTTAGAAGGGAATTAGTGACATTTAGGTGTCTTCAAAATTTTATAGTGGAAAATAACAATAAAAAGCCCCATTAAATGCGAGTTGAGACAGACATAAACATTGACAAACAGTTAGATAGTGATAGATTGTATTGGCTTTCCAGAGAGCTTAAGTCTTCATGCCTCTGCTCATCCAAGAGGTAGAGGTAATCTCCTTTAGGCTGAGATATATGGGGTTTTCTTGTTGGTAAGGTAAATGAAATGTTCAACGGCTTTACTACCGCACCAGAGCAGATAATAAGGCAATTAGAACTGTTAAATTGATGAAACACCAGACTGGGATGAATTATATTGTGAATTACAAAGAAACATGAGATTTTATGGCAACTTTTGAGACCTACAGAGGAAAGATATATCACTAATGTAAAGAGAAATTTATATTTAAACCTAAAGTACAGATTTACTGACCGGAAAAAAACCTTACTTGTAAGCATTTTGGGGCCAGTTTCAGAATATTGTGTTTTGTAAACAAGTGGGAAAGTATCAATTTATGCTGATAATTGGGTTTCCTTTATTAATAAAATGAATTTCTTCTTTTTCGTCCTTTTCAAATTTTGAGCTGCAACATATCTTAGTGATCCTCTAATTTAACCAATAATTTTGTAGGTAATGAACCTGAAAAAGACAGAAATTAAGCAGTTTACTCAGGATTATGCTGTGAAGCCATCAGATGTTAGAACTAGAGCCCAAGTTCCCTAGCATTCCGTTGGCTTAACTTTTATTTGACCTGAGTAGGACTTTTATAAAAGACTTTTTCTAAACTGATTTATGGACTACTGTACATTTCTTTAAAATTCCCATCATATAAAATAATATTATTTGCTAACAAATAATTTCATCTCTCCTCTCCCCTCCCCTCTCTCTTTCCCTTATCCCCCTTCTCCTCTCCTCTCTCTTCTCTTCTCTCTCTCTCTCTCTCTTTCTCTCTCTCTTTCTCTCTTTCTCTCTCGCTTTCGTGCGTGAGTGCAGGCATACGTACTGTGTAATGGCATGCATGTGGAGGTCAGAACAACTTTCTGGTTCATCCTCACCTTTAACCATGTTTGAGGCAGTGTCTCTCCTTATTGGTTTGGCACCTTCTGGGAAATTCTCCTGCTCCTGCCCACCACAGCTCCCAGCTTTTCCTTGGATTGAACTCAGCCATTTAGAGTTGCACAGCAAGTGCTTTATCCACTGAGCCATCTCCCCAGCCCCACACAATGTACTGTTTGACAACAATACCTGGAAGAAAGACAGTGGAAATGGGCTGACTGTTCATGCTTCAGCAAGAAATGGCCTACTTCTTAAAAACCAAAGCTTTGTTTTTGCAAACAAAAGTGTGATCATGTACATCCAGAATCCAGACTTCTGGAATACTCCTGAGCAACTGACCTTCTCACATTTTGTCATAAATTTTTCATATGTGGCTACAGCAGGAAAACTGTTCAGCTATAAACTTCGGTCCTCTTTTTTTTTTTTCTGCAGGTGTGGTGTGTATGTGTGTGATGAGGCAAGAGGCTGGCCTGGGTGTGGTCCTCTGGTTTGCCATCTACCCCTTTCAGAGTCAGGGTCTCTTATTGGCCTATAGCGCACCAGTTTGCTCTAGTGACTGGACATCTTTGCCTCCCCTGTGCTGGTATTCCAGACATGCACCTGGTATTTATATGTGTAGCAGGTATCAAACTCATATTGTGAGGCTCTTTAGCCCTATAAATTCAATATTTAAAAATGTTATTGACAGCTTCCATAAGCGTGAACATTATACTGTAATCATAATTCCCTCCCACAATATCCATTTTTCCCCGCCAATATCCCCCTCCACCGAACCCCTTCTTTCTAAGTAATTTTTTCCCTCTTGTTACTCGGGTCATGTATAGGTAGTGTCATCCACTGTGAGTGTGTATATGTGGTATGTGTGCATGTTCGTATGTATATGAATGCATATGTGTTTGCATGCACGTGGAGGCCAGAGATTGACATCAAGTAATCATCCGCTGCTCCCCACCTTAGTTGTGGAGACAAGTCTCACTGAACCCAGAGCTCACTGATTTGGCTTGACTAGTTAGCAAGCCCCAAGGATCCTCCTGTCTCTGCCTCCCAGGACTGGGATTACTGGTGCATTCCACCTCACCTCAGCTGTTACATAGGTACTGAGGATTTGAACTCGGATCTTCATGCCTGCATGGCAAGTACTTTACCCACTGAGACATCTTGATCCAAGTTCCCCACCCCCTTTTTTTTTCTTCAAAAGTACTTGAAGGGATCTAGGAATGTAGCTCAGGTGGTATCATGCTTTCCATGGCACACAGAAGGCCCTGAGTTCCATTCCTTGCACCACATCAAGCAGGCATAGTGCTGCAGGCCTATAACTCCCCACAGAGGAGATAGAAGCAGGAGGAGCAGATGCTTCAAAGTCACCATTGGCTGCATAGCAAGTTTGAGGCCAGTTTGGAAGGAGAAATGAGAGAAAGGAAGGAGGGGGAAAGAGGAAGAGAGGGAGAGAGAAAGAAAAGTAAAAGGGGAGAAAAGATTCTAGTAAATTTCCTTAATTATCAATAATTCCCTCCAAAATATTCAGTCATTGACATTCTTCCCAGAAGTTACCACTTGTATCTTCTGGGCTCAACTTTTCAAAAAGCAAAGTTGTTTTCTTTTATATTACCATTAAGATAAATTTGTATTTTGGTAACTTATTATCTACACCAACCTATTTTATGCCTTAAAGAAAACATTGATACATTTGACTATATAGACATTGTAAAATAAAATTTCTCTAAGGAAACAGCAAAAAAAGAGAAAACCAGGGAAGAAAAACAGTGGAAAAATAAATGATAATTGGGAAAAGTACCCTCTTTGTGAAAGACCAAGGGTAATTATGTGGAGTATACAAGAATGCTTATCAATCAATAAGATCAGCATTCCAACATAAAATGAGAAAAAAGGAAAAGAAATGTACACATAAAGAAACAAAATAGAATTGGATGACATGTAATAATTGCACTAACTACTGGGAATGGTTAGAGGTACTTTACAGGTGTTAAATTGGCTGATTAACTTTTCTCAACAAACCAGATGGATTTTTGTTTGTTTGTGGATTGTTTTTTGTTTGTTTGTTTTGCTTTGCCTTTGAGAAAACTGAGGCACCAAGTGGTTAAGTAATTTTAAACCAGTGGAACCAGGATTCAGATTTCAGCAGTCTAGTTCCAGACTTTTTTTTTTAGTTCCCGACTCTTAAAGGTGTTATTGTTCACCTTTGAAATTGGTACAGATGAAAATACCAACTGAGGGTAATGGCCTCTGTCCACTGTTGGTAGGAATGTCAGTTGATTCATTTGTGGAGGGCACTTTGTCAGTACATATCACTAAGTAAAATGTGACCTAAAAATACCATAACCAAGATTTTTGTAAAGACAGGTCCTTACTATGAAGCTTCTGTGTAGCCAGTCTGGCCTTGAACTTGTGATTCTCCTACCTCATCCTCTTGAGGGCTGGGATTATAGAAATGAGCCACGATGTCTGGCAATACTAAGATTTTCATCCCATGGTATAGAGACAAGGGTGTAGACATTTGTACAGTGTTTACAATAATACTGAAAATTTAGAAATGATTTAAATGTTCATTGGTAAGATACTGCTTCAAAGAATACCGTGAAGCACCATATCTCCCACGCGATGGTACTTGCCATAATCCCAGCACTCAGCATGTTAAAACAGAATCCTAAGTTCAGGGCCAGCCTGAACTACTCAAATTCCAGGCTGGCTTAGGCTCCACAGCACATTCTTGTCTCAAAAACAAAAGGCCACCATATAGTCACTGAAAATAACTCTTGCGAGGCTCTATATATGGGCGGAGAAGGACTTTTACAACCTGTTTAGTGAGATTTTACACAAATCACCCTGGTAGGAGATAATAGTGGTTTTGTTCATTGCCTTCTTCTTGGCATGTGGCAAGCATTTGGTAAGTACAGTAGTGCCCCTCATGTGTTTAGTTACCTACTGTCAACTAAGTCTGAAATGTTAAATGAAAAATTCCAGAATCAAACAGTTCATTGTTTAAAATTGTGTACCTTTCTCGTAGCATGATGGAATCTTCTCTTTCACATCTTCCTAGAAAGCAAACCATCCTTTTGTGCAGTGATTACATGCTGTCTATACAGCCTTCATTAATCAACTAGTGACCATCTTAGCTACCAGATCAGCTGCCATATTATCCAAAGTGGTTTGTGCTCAAACAACAGTCACTTTAATTAATAATGATGCCAAGGCAGTTAGGGTCCCAAAATGCAAGAGTAGTGATGCTGGCATTTCAGGTATGTCAGAGAAGAGAGATGGTAAAGTATTTCTTCTAAGTGAAAAGGTGAATTGAACATTCTCAATAAGTGGAGAATCCATGTCTGCCAAGGTTACATTTTTTTGTCCATTAAATTAGGAAGAAGGAAAAGGATCACTGATTCTGTTTTGGAAAAGACAACATGTAGAGTTGAGCACTCGGTACTTTTTGGGGGCAGGGATGGTTACTGTCTTGGGTGGATGGGCAGGTGGACAAATAGAAAATAGATGGATGAGATGGTACAGTCTCATCGAGAGTCCAAGACTTAAAACTAGAAGATTTCTGTCCTGCTTGATTAGTAATCACAGATTGCTTGAATTCAAGACCTTTAAAATAGTGGTGTTCCACAAGTGGGTTTTTTTTTTAAAAATCAGTAATTTTAAAATTTTATTTATTGGGGAAGGGGAGGTGATGGAGTGCCTTGGAGGTTAGAGGATAACCACGAGGTTTTTGTGTAACAACTTGAGTCTCCTGCTGCTGCAAAGGAACTGCTGGTCCAGGCTGCAAAGGAACTCCAAGCGGACGCCTTTGCCTCTGAGCCATCACTTCAGCCCATGCAAAGGAGTTTACTTACCCACAAGCTTCGGATTTTCCAGGCTGCTCCCATTATTGGAGGTGTGTTAGGATCACATTCGCATTCACCACTTTGCATCTGGGTTTTCCTGGGTGCTTGGGAATTGAACCCAGGTTGGCAGGCTTTGTAAGCAAGCACCTTTAACCTCTGAGCCATCTCCCCAGACCCCCATGCATATTTCTTTAAAAGGAAAGTTTTCATTAACATCTGCATTACATACTAGATCTACCATAACAAAATTACCACAAACTGTGGGGCTTAAAAACAACTAGAATTCATTCACATCTCTTAGAGACTAAGTCCAAAATCAAGGTGTCAGCCAGCATTGAACTTGGGAGAGGATTCTTTGAGCTTCTGATGGTTGCCACTAATCCTTGTATTCCTTACTTGTAGCAGCACAACTCCAGCCTCTGTCTTCATTTGGTCTTCCTTGCATGTCTTCCCTTAAAGAATGCAAGTCATCCAGCATAACCTCATCTTAACTATCATATCTGCAAGAACTGAATTTAAAAGTCAGATTGCAGTTTTAAGGATCTAGTCAGATGTGGGATTTGGGCAGCATTATTCCGCCCAGGATAACATCTTAATGCAGCCTTAAGAATAGAAGAATCTTTGTTTAGTTTTTTTCTTCTGAAAAAGAGAGTTTCTGTATAAGCCCAGACTCTCAAACTCTCAATCCTGTTGTCTCAGACTTCTCAGTAGAATTACATACAGGTGTATACTACCATACCCAGTTCTGGAATAGGTCTTTCTGGCTCAATGCTAAAGTGCTTGTTTAGCATTTGAGGTCTTGGATTCTAATTAGCTGATGTGTAAAATAAAATAATAAACATGCTCACAGGATTTTTTTCTGAATATCTTGGTTTTTACAGTTACTCTTTTTAATACATCATCACAGATTTTTTTTTTCAGTTTAACCATCATTACTGGGAACATTTATAAAATACTATATATGCTGCCTTCAAAACTTAGGGCTAGGACTGAGGAGATGGCTCAGCAGGTAAAGGCATTTGATAGCAAAGCCTGCCAGCCGGGTTCAAGTCCCGTTACCATGTAAAACCAAAACAAAATGGTGCATGTGTCTGGAGTTTGTTTGCAGTTGCAAGAGGCTCTGGCATGCCCATTTCTCTCTTCTTCACTCATTCAAATAAATGAATGGATAAAAATATTTTTAAAACCTTAGGAAAACATTAAAACATTACCCAGGAAACTAAAAATAAGCTTTAATCCCAGAAGATAACATAAAATCAACACTGAATCATTATGAAGATACACAGATATCTGAAAGAGAATTAGTCCTGGGCTTAGGCAGGTATACTCTTAGCTGATTAACTGATTTCTACAAAGAGAATGTGCCAGGTTGATCAGTGGTAGAAGTACGGAATAAGAAATTACCCAACAAGTGTCCACTCTGTCTATCTGAACACTACCTAGAAGACAGGGAACTTCTAAATACACTCAGTATGTCTGTAAGACCATACTGTCTCCTTTGTGTAAATCAGTAGCTCTTATAGCTTACTTTTGGGCAGTGTTACTCTCCCTGCCCCCAAAGAAAGTTTCTGTTGACCAAAGCATATAAAACAATTAACAAAAGCCAGACCAAGAGCTGCTTCAGCACTTGGAATATTTATGCTCTAGGATAGACAGAGCTCTCCTTTGAAATGATCTGCTACATATATCTGATTCCCACCACTCAGCTTCCTGAGAAGGCTGGAGTTCATTCACATCAATCTATCTGACCTGAGAGAGCTCACTGGCCTATTGGAAAAGATGCCCAGGGATGGCATGGGCCTTCTCATTGTTACAGACTTCACATTCTCATCACTATCATCCTCATTAACTGACCTGATTTCTCCTGATGGGTGACATATTTTGATCCTGTGAACCAGAACCTTGACTAAGATTAATTGACTAAGGAAGGAAGGGCTTTTTGGTGAGGTCCTTCAGTAGATGGCCTCTTGTTCTTTCCAGTGGACACAACCTGATACCAACTCCATGAATATTTGTCTCATTGGAATTCCTATTAAAAACTCCCTTGTGCTTTAAACAGAAAATTCAAATTTGTTTCTTTAATCTCAGGTTTTTTACTGTCCTGTTTTTATATAAACAAAGTGAAACCACTTTATAGGAACTGTCAGTCATTGAGGCTTGTATCCACTAGATCACATGGCCCCGATTGCCTTTTATGGGTTCTTCTTTCTTTCCCTAGTCACATTTTCATTGTCGCTCCTTTTACAAGTCTGCCTCTGTAATATTAGTTTCCTTCTCTAACCTTGCCTAAAACATAGGGCTGGAGAGATGGCTCAGCTGTTAAAAGCCCTTGCTTGCAAAGCCTGATGGCCCAGGTTTAATTCTTCAACATAAAGCCAGATACACAGATTGGTGCATGTATTTGGAGTTCATTTGCAGTGGCTGGAGGCCCTGGCACATCCATATGATCATATATTCTCTCTCTCTCTCTCTCTCTCTCTCTCTATATATATATATATATATATATATCTACCTATCTATCTATCTCAATGAAATAAATGTTTTAAAAAGTCACCCAATAAAAGTCATGGCAAGTATTATGTGCTTGTTGACCTGCCTACTCCTGGTATTTGAGAGTAGCCAGAACAACATAAAGAGACCCAATCTCAAAAAAGAAACAAATGAAACTTAAAAATTATATTTAAAGAATATCTGCTTTGAACAAATAAAGAGTAACTTTTCTCAATGTGGACATGAAGGTCTCACATTTAATCTTTAGGGTAAATTTGGTATAAAAATAGAACTCCATTTGAGCTCTTCTGGGCCCATTTTTCTGGCTGTTTTTCTTAATCTGTTTCAAATAAATACACCTACCTACATTGCATAGAATATGCACCCAGCTTTGAAAACTATTAGTTAAATTATATATACTGTTATTACATATTTGCACTAGAAGCATGGTTCTGGGGGAAGAATGACTTTAACTAAACTTCGATTCTTAGGAGGGAATGAACTCGTAAAAGTAACTTGTAAATCTAAAAGGTTCTTGCTATATGACACTTTTCTTCAAAAATCTTAAAAGTAGAAGCTTAGCTTTATTCATATGGTCAACGTGAATATAGTGCTACCTTTTCTGCTTATATTTTAAATTTTTTGCATTTTTGTATATTTTGCATTTGTATTTTAAACTTAATTAAGTCTATTTTTTACTATTTTATTATAATGAAGTTTCATACAGCATTTATACGTCTTGTTAAATTGAATTCAACTTTTATGCATTTGACATATATTAACTCCTTTTGTTAAATCTTGAATGTCATGTTCACTGTTGTCTTTTATGTTTCCGAATCTGGAGAAAGGGAACAAGAGTTTTTGGGTTCCTAGTTTTCCTAAAAGGTAGAAATGATTTTATCCTTAATGTGAACTTAGGCAGATGATACTACATTTACCTAATTAATAATATTGCTTTTAGCTTTATGCTTGTTACCACATTGCTGTGGTGCTCATTTCCTAA
The DNA here is from genome assembly GCA_004024765.1 of Zapus hudsonius. Taxonomy (NCBI): domain Eukaryota; kingdom Metazoa; phylum Chordata; class Mammalia; order Rodentia; family Dipodidae; genus Zapus; species Zapus hudsonius. The sequence goes on along the minus strand of PVHP010036561.1, from coordinate 7,774 downwards.
CTACTAACACAGCTCCATTAAAATATGGCACAATGCTGTGCACTGCACTGTTGTGTCGGGGAGCAAAATCTGGCTCAGAAATTAAGCCGTTCCACCTCTAATTTCCTAGCAGCCGAAGAGGCTTCTCTAGCATTCATTTTATTGTAAAAGTTTGCTCTTTGTAAAAACCAGGAGACATTAACTTGAGAAGGGTACTTTTTTGGAGGATGTGACTGAGATGAGTTTATAGCAGATGGTTTAAAGCTAAAAAAAATAGTCACCATCTGGACTGACA
>PVHP010036561.1:0-2500 GCA_004024765.1 Zapus hudsonius | reverse complement strand
TATATAACTAAGGTGTGAACCAGAAAGATTTGGAGAGCTTCAAAGTCTTTGAGAATCAATCATATTGAAGTAATTAAGAAAATTATACTGTGGAATTTTCAAACCAGATTGCTAGCCATTACAGTTGTGTCAAGTAAGGCTCTATAATACTATTATTACCAAATATTATTTAAAAGTAACAAATAGTGAAAGACTTAGAAGTTTCTATTGTATTAAGAAAAACTACTTTTTATGTGGCAAAGTACAAAATTGACATTGAATGTAAGTCTTTACACCGAATTACTTTGTTGCTAATTGGCAAGAATGTAATGTGGAAATGATTTCCCAGTCTTGGATTTTTCTAGAAGGACATTATTATTGGTTAATGGTTATTTTACCATCCTCTTCTATGAATGGACTTGAATAAGGCTTCAGGTTTAGCAGTATAAAAATAGAAGAAATCCACATGCACAAGTACCTGCAGCCTGACTGTTGTGACGACTGACCAAGTCTTAGCGTGACACGAGCAACAGTGCATGGGAAAGCGCTCCTGTAGAGTTCTGATGGCCACGCTCTGAGTTCCTTGGGTCCTAGAACTTGCTGTTAGTCACCAATCAACTAAAGTGCAGCAAATGTTATTTTTCCGCGTTTTAGATATGACAATCTTTATTAGTTTAGTATAACAATATGGCCCATTGTCTACCCGAATGTTTCAGGCAAACAACTATTTCACAGAGTAGAATGGTGGTATTGGATATTCTTCTGCTAACATTCTGCTTTGCCACTTCATTCTTAGGATCTAAGTTATGTATAACAATTTTAGAAATAAATTATCAATAGTAATAGAGTAGCTGCAGATAATTATTGCCTACGTTTTAATTTCCTTGCTTCTTTTAATGCAACTAAGGTAAAATTGGCTCCCCTCCCTTTTCTTTGGAATTGCATCCCTCTTGCTCATATTAAACTTGCAGGCAGTTTAGCTCTTTTCCCAATGAATGGCTCACAAGCCACCTCTATTTTATCTAGTACTTATACAGTCATGTTTTTGAAAAATACAAAATGCTTACATGCTAAACAATTTCCCCCTGTGCATCTGTGTTGCATTCTGTCCTCCTTTGATTAAGCAAGCCAGTCTCTATGAATGGTAATACCAGCTAATACCACAGAGGTTTGGAGATGTGAGGGCAGGATCCCCATATTGACAGCCTAAGTTAGGAAAGGTTTCATTTCAGAGGAGTTAAGATAGGCTAACCTGCTTCAGTTGCTAGTGGAATGTCTAAATAGAGGCGTAAAAAAGGCAGTTAGAGATATGGGTCTGGACAGAGGATAAAAAGTCAAATATACAGAGAGATTTGTGGTTTTAGGTGGTAATTAAAAGTGTCAGAATGTTTGTATGGAGATGAACCCTCTGTGGGAGGGGCGGTTGCTTTCTCATATCAACTGAAACAAATGCTATTCATGATGTCCATTCAATAACAACACTGTTTAATCTCACATCCAAAACATTTAAGGGAACAATTTAGAGAATTAGTGAAATAAATAGCTTTATATTTTGTAGGTTTTGAATTATTCTAATATTAATATTAATCCCCAAGATTTGTAGCATTGAAAAATTATATTGATTTTTGGATTTGGCATGCATCATTTTAGCTGTTGACAAAATATGTCTTGTCCAACTGATTTATTAAAATTAATTAAAGCATATATTCTACTTGAGCAGTTAATAGAACTTGAGCCATCTCCAGTTTAATGGATTAATTAATGAGTACTGAGAGAATATAAGGTAACAAATGCCATCAAATTAAACATTCATTTTCTTTCATTTAGTTTATACAAGAAATTGATAACTTACTGTTTCCAATCCTTAGAGCTGACTGGCTGTGGTCAATATATAGGGATAAGTTGCCTTTTCACTGTGTCTAAGTTCTGCTATTTAGATTTTAAACCATGGATGATTTTACTTTTGGAACAGGTAAAAGAGATTCAAATTTTGAAAATTGCTTTATTTATTCTAGGCACGAGATAGTTAGGTATGGTATAAAGCACTGATGCTTGCAGTGAGAAATCATGATTTGAAATCCTCATTTCACCATTTCTTGGCCAGCTGGTCTTACATGAGTCATTTCTCTTCTTTGAATCACAGTTTCTCATTTGAAAATGGGGATGATCACAGCTACTCTGCTTAACTCACAAGGTGATTAGTCCCTTCTAGGTGCTGATGTGAGGCACCTTTCCAGTCTTTAAGGACATTTACTTTCAAGAGTACATGTAGACAAAATATTAAGCTTATTGTGATGATGGAGATAAATATCCTTAGGATCCAGTGTCAGCTTGGGGGGTGATGGGTTAATGATAGAATGATCCTCCTACAAAATCAAGGGTTTCAATTGGATAAGAAAAATGGAGAGGGGAGTGAGGAAGAAAGGAAATCTTCCACCTAGAAAAAGCAGTATCTCCAGCCCTATCTCATTTTATCTTTGTATGTAGCACTTTTAAGTTTCATTAATAAGGGATACTGTTG
>PVHP010036560.1:0-17860 GCA_004024765.1 Zapus hudsonius | reverse complement strand
AGAGGGCGGTCTGATGAGAAAGCCAGTAGCAGACTGAAGGTCTTGTCAGCTTTGGTGCCTGAGGCCATCCAAGTCTTACTAGGGTATTAGTGATATACACACTCCTGCCTTTACATTAACGTTATGAATGAAAGTCTCATTTTGTTAGGCTAGAATGCATACCATCTTCTGTGTAGGTTTTTATCAATGCATGAACAGCCACTGTGCACATGTTAAGTATATACACATATCCATACAGGCAGGTCTCTATATCCAGACTAAATCTTCTTCCAGAACTACTTAATAGGTGTTTTTGTACATTGCTCTATAGTAAAAGCCAGTAGTATATTGTTTGGAGTATTTATTTACTTATTTTTATATGAATTGATAGCTCCATTGCCCTGATGTATTTCAAAATTAAAATCATATAGAACAATCAGGGCAAAGCAACAATTAGTAGTAAAAAAAAAAAAGGTTATAAAACCCCAATGGAATAAAAGACATTGTATTTTGTTCCAAGGAAGCCATTTAAAACTTTTCAGAGAGGTTCCAAACTGGAACCCCATGCCGAGTCCCCAGTGAGAGGATATGCTTCCAGGGCACCCTTTCAGACATCCCAGGGAAGTCTGCTATCATGGCCTTGAGGATATGACAGGAGCCACTGAGAAGATGCCCAGCACCAAGGGCAAGTTCACAGCCACAAACCCCTCCAAGTTCATTATGGAATTTGAAGCTTTAATTTTTTGCTTCTCTCTGTGTGTACATTTCATCCTAGGCCTTGCAAGTGCTCGGATGTGTGTATTATTCACTCTTCTTGGTGCTGGGATTACCTGGGTTTAGTCCCAGATATAGGAGTGCCGATGTGGCATGGGGACCATGACCGCATCAGTGTCATCCCCCATCACAGTCACAGGAGGGTCCTTCTGGTCTATTTTCTCCTTGCTGAGCTCCAATGAACAGTTCATACTATTATGAACCTCGTTTCAGAGATGAGGAAGCTGAGGCTCAGAGAGCCAGAGAGTTGTGCCAAGTCATACAGATGGGAAATAGCCAAGCTCAGACTACAACCTACACAGAAGGCTCCAGAGTTCATCATCCATGCAACCCAGGCATGAGCCACTCCTAGAACAAAATTCCTAATGTTTACGGGAGTCTTGGGAACCAATGAGCAGTCCCTTGGAGAAGTCAGGAAAATGGATCATATGCACTGAACAATGGGACTACAACATGTGTTTTAAAGGCTCCACTTATAGGTGAGAAGCAAGACATCTTGGTTCCTAGACAAGAGATGATGCCTTCCTGCTATGATTTTACATTCATTTCTGCCATACATTGCATATGGCCCCTTGGAGTTCAGTATTTTGTTGTAGTTCTTATTTTAACTTCCGTGTCAATGTCTTTCTATGTGTTTGTCTATAAAGGGGAGGGAAAGACATAGAGAAACAGAACACATAAACATTCATTTAGACAAAACACCCCCTCTTCAGGGTTGTGGTAAAAATTATGATAAAAGTCCCGGTGCTTTATCAAGCACATATTAATAAATAATAAAAATTGATTGTCATGTCTCTTCATCTTATTTGTTTGTTGCTTGGTTTTACACGGTGTTTGTATAAGGAAACAACATTAGAAACCTTGGTCCATATGAAAGAAGAAGGGAAAAATGGCTTATAAAATTATTTGGAGGAAGGCTTCCTAAAAATTGTCTTTCTTGGGTGGGGGTGTGTGTGCTGTTCTTGCTAGTATTGCTTAACGTGAGAGCACCATAAAAATCTGCCATGATACTGTGCGACATAGTGTGTTTAAAGGGAGTTTTTACTTGTGCCTGTTTTGAAGTCTAGCCTTTTGGAGCCCTCTTGAACTCTGGAAGAAATTATGAGGAAAGTCCTTGCCCTCTATCTGCTGTCATTTCCTCCTTAGTGGAAAGGAAGATCTGTCCCTGGTGCTGAAGGGACTGTGGGGAATTGGACTCCAGGCTAGCTGTAAGTGGTCACTGCTAGTGCACATGCGTGCAAGAAAGTCTTGTCTGTCTGACAGTGGGATTCAGAAATGACATGGAAAAGCCTGCACGAAAACCCCATCTTTAAACATTAAAGAAAACATTCAAGGGGTTTAGGGAAATGGTTCAGTGGTTAAGTGCTTATTGCGTGGGCCGGAGGGCCTGATCTGGCACATGTTTGATCTCCGGCCCCCATGTAAAAAGCTTGCCATGTGGGGTTCTTTGGTCAGCAGTTGGCTCCAAAATGGCAGCTCTGGGTTCGGTGAGAAATTCAGACTCACAGAAATAAAAGCAAGCGTGACAGGGGAAGACATACATGCACACACAACATACCATACACAACACACACACACACACACACACACACACACACACACACACGCCAAAAAAGTGAAAGAAGATAAATATAAAACATGTAGTAATTTTCCCCAGGTCATCAAGCCTCAGGTTCATGGAAAGGACTATCATTATCTTAATTTCCAGTGTCCTCCAGGGATAATATGAAGATTTCTAGGAGGTGCAGTTTGTTTCGTTGCGTCATTAATTTAAGAAAGTTTAACATATTTATAAACACCCCTTCTAAACATACAGAGTATGCAGCGCTCCCAGATGGTTGTTTTTTCTTGAGAGGCTTTCTTGGGGTTTGTTAACTCTTACTTTCTCCATGTATTGGCCAGGAGGGCCCTGGATATTGGTCATTTAGATTTCCCCTGGATGGCATCACCTGTGGGGCTGGGGAGAGAGGAGAGTGAGTCCCTGATGCTTAGCTAAAATCTTGGGAACTTCCTGGCATTTTTCTGGGCACGGCTTAATATAGATGAATAGCTTTGCCTTGGGGAAATAAGGAGGTGATAAGAGACTTGCCAGCCGGCTTGTGGCTGGGCCTTGATCACACAGGCCATGGATGTGAAAACGAGCAAATGGTAGATGAAATGTGTGTTTGGTCTTTCTGCAGGCTTTGTGGAGAAGAGAAAGTGACGTAAGTCCCCCTTGGGACTAAGTGTCTTCCACACTCTGTGCAGACATTTAGGGTGGATCGCAAGCTGTGAGCTTCCCTGAGAGAGCCTTGTCCTGTGTTTTTGCCTTGCTGAGTCCCTTCCCTCTGTTGCCCTCTCCGTCCAGCTGCTTCTGTGAGCTCTCTCTGTCATGTCTTGTCCCCCATGGCTGCTCAAATGTGATTCCCCCGAGCCTCCCTTCCTCTCCAGCTGCATCTGCTCACCTCCCCTGCTGACCCATCCACTTCTTTAGCTCAGGGACAGCAAGAGGAAATGATTCCAGCAGCTAAACAGCTTTTATGCAGAGAGAATATTTAAATATCTTCAGTTTGCATGATTTTCCTCACCTCATGCGATGATCAGAGGTTAATGGAGACAGTTCCGGCGTCTCTGTTGGTGGAGACCGGAAGACTTTGAGAAATGAAGACCAAGAGCTTACAGCATCCCTTCCCCCACAAAAGCCCGAATTCTCATACAAGGGAGTCGAAATCCTTTTTGTCATCAAATTTATCGTTTTAGATAGTACATCCATGCTCCATTTTCTCTTTAACCCTAGATTAGGCGCCAGTCAAATTATTAACTATTATTGCTATTTATTTTGGGGCATTATGTTTAAATGATGGTGTCACTAAAATTATTTTTGATGTGTAAAGTATGTCTTACAGAGCTGTTCAGTGGCTGTTCATACTCATTTAGGGTGTGGAACACCATGAAAAATTACCTGCCAGGCACGTTTACTTACAGGATTGGTTATAGTGACACCTGACTCAGACACAACCCCCAACAAGCACCAGTTCACATATATGTGCTTTTCCTCCCCACATCTATACGTCCTCCAAGGACTTCCCTAACATCTCCATATGTAGTCACCTCCTCTTGTGCTGGGTCAGCTGACTTAACTCTCCTTATTCTTGGGCATTGTCTCTTATTTCCATTTTTTTCTTTCTTCTTTCTTGTTTTCCTGTTTTACAATTTCCCTCCTCCTCTTCCTCTCTCTTACTGTCATGATTTGATACAGGTGTCCCCCACAAACAATTGAATGTGTTCTGATAGATCGATCCTCAGCTGATGGCAGTTTGGGTTTTACAACCTCGATGAAGCTATGTTGTCGGGGGCGGGCTTATGGGGTTATAAGCCAGCTTCCCCTTGCCAGTGTTTGGCACACCTTCCTGCCACTGTTTGCAGTGCTGTGGCGGAGGTGATGTCCAGCCCTCTGCTCATGCCATCGTTTTCCCTGCCAGAATGGAGTCTCCCCTCGAGTCCGTAAGCCAAATAAACCCATTCCTCTACAAGCCGCTTTTGCTTGGGTTCTTTCTGCGCAGCAACTAGGAAGCTGACCGCAACACTTACCCTTCTGGAGCTCTTTGTACTTTTCTCAGAAACTTTTAAAGATATTGAGAGGAATATTTTTTTCCACCCTTCTCTATTTTTGAAGGATTCTATTATGATAGAATAATCATAATGGATTATTATGATTAGTAATCATAATAATCATCTTCCTCAGTAAACTTCCTAGTTTCAGGATCTGCACAGTATCTGACTACATTACCTTTCTCCAAAGCCGAAACCTTTACAGTACATTTACAGTAAGTAAGGTACGTTCTTATATATGTATTTTTCCCACATAGTCCCAGCAGCATTGAATTTTCTTGTTTTTATTTATGTTTGCATATTCAGTAGGTTTTTTGTTTTATTTTGTTTGAGACATAGCCTCACTCTGTAACCCAGGCTGAACTATACAGAGCAGGCTGGCCTTAAATTACAGTGATCTACCTGCCTCGGCCTCCCAAATGCTGAGATTATAGGCATGAGCCACTGACTGGCATGTTAAGTAAGCTTTTAGTGGTCCTTTTTATAGACTATTTTTTTAGTCATCAAGGCTATAATTTTGCCATTTGACAATTTCATATTTAAGTTACTCTATGTAAACTATCCTTTTACTACTTACCCAGTGCAATATGAGCAGTCATACAGTATGTGCCTCTCAAAGTAGGAAATATTTTGAACAGTATCTCGGGCAGTGAATATTAGTTGAGTGCCTCGCTTGTACTTTTCTGTGAACACAAGGGAAGTAAGGACACAGTAACAATGATATGGACCCTGGCTTCAAGGAGGTTCAGGAAACTCGTCTAGTTAAGGTACCTGGTATGTAGTGAGCGCTGTAATGGAAATGTACCTTGGTAAACCCAGACTGAAAGTGGAGTCATGAATGAGAGGAATTAAGGAAAGCTTTTTTTTGTGGAGGATCACAGGTAAAACTTAGCCATTGCATTGTTGAGGACCTGTCACGTGCCAGACACGGTGCTACATGTTTGGGATACAAAGATACAAAGATACATTGCATTCCTCACTTCTTTCTTTTCATCATGACACTCTTGGGTCTATGGATTTTTTTGATTGTTCATCAAAGCTTCTTCATGGCTTTGGTTTTCCTATATTACCAGGTCTTCTAGGAGTCCATGGTGCATCATAACACCATGTGTTATGTATGACTCTGCAACAAAGCATGTATTACTCACCCTTGGGGCTTACAGTGCTGAGTCGCCCAGGCTTCAGTTCGAGTGTGCAGTGAGCACACTCACTCTCAAGCCTGAGGTCATGTCCTCATCCTCACCCGTGGCAGCCTGCACGCACTTCTGCCAGGAAGTTCATGGATGACCTCAGGAGGAGTGTTGCGTGTTGTAGAGGACACTGAAATGAACCTTCCCTTTCTCCTGAGGAGTCATCAGATGCACAAACACTGGCCGTTTCTGGGATGGAGGTATTTCTGAATGACAGTAATGAGCAAAGGTCTGGGTTGTGCAGAAGAGTGTTTGCAGGTCTGTCCTCTGCTAGCTTTAGTCCTCATCTGTGAGGAGGCCCTTCAGACATTCCAGAGCTGCTTCGAAGCTTCACTTTTCAATGGGTGCTCATCAAAGGGCCATCTTCCTTTCCCATCTTTCTCCTCTTCTTTCTCAAACGTGACCGTGTCCTTCTAGGGGCTCCTTGGGGGCATCTTAGTATCCCAAACGTGTAGCACCGTGTCACGTGTGATCGGTCCTCAGCAATGCTTATGTGAGAATGAAGCATGCCCTCCTTGTCTCTGAGATGGCCTCAGATGCCGCACTTAATGTCCAGTCCTAAGAAGACATGTTCAGGTACTCAAGATTCCTGGCCTGACCCCACTCTAGGCAAGAGCACAGCTGTCGACAGGTGTCCATGTGGCCACTAGAGGGCACTGTTTTGTCAGAGGCTCTTTGCAGGGTCTTCATTACCAAGACAGATGCCTTAACTTCATGATCCAGACACCCAGGTCCTTACTGCTTCCGTTTATGAATGCCAGCAAGTGTTTGATCACATCCCTGTTTGCAAAATATAAACTATAGCAAACTGTGGCAAAAGAATAATCGTAATAAGGGTATACTACAGATGACAAATAAGTATTTCATAGCAACCCCTAACAAGACATATACGAAATAATGACCAGATAGATAAAGGAAGCCCATCCTTTATGCTTACTTTTCCATTTTTTCTGCTGACCAAAACTAGAGAAGTAAAGTTCCCATGAGCTTTTATTTGTGCACTTTCGTCATGACATGTGGCTGGAACATTCTAAGGCACTTTCTCTTCAAGCTCCAAAGACAACTTCAGTGGAAATTTATTTTGAATGGGAATAGCATACCATGCACACTTGCTGCTGTTTTTAAAGGCTACATCTCCTAACGTCCCTTCTTCCTTCACTTCTAATTCCACAGAACTGTCATTAGAATTAAGGCAGTTCCGGGGCTCTTCTATCAAACAGTTGGGAGTTGACAAATATTTTCTCCTTGCCGGTGAGTCAACACAGGGATGTGTGAGAAAATCAAGCTGCTCACACTGCCAGGAGCTTCCAGACACATCATTAACCCAGAGGAGACTTGGGAGTCCGTGGTGGCTCCCCACGGAAGCTGTGAAAGGAAGAAGGCAGCAGACAGGGTACATCTTTCCCAAGTCTAAAACAGCAACTCTGAGCTCTGTCTCAGTGTTGGACTGCAGTCAACCCTGTCAACAATGAACAAACACAGCATAAATAAGGATACCGAGTCTTCTTGCGAGAATCTGTGATAATGTGTTAGTAAACTCTTTTACGATATGTGCAAAGATTTTTTTTGTGTGTGCGGCTGCAGAGTCATCAGGGAAGTGTCTAATTGAGCTCACTGATTAAGAGTGTAAGCTTTAGTATCTGTTGATTTTGTGACAAGCTGTGGATGCTAATTGTCTTGATTGGTTTTATTTTGTATTCCCAGGACAACAGGATCTTATGTGCATAACTGTTGTTGAGGAAGGAGCAAAAGTATAATTTTTTAAAAAAGAAACATGTATTTCTTAAGTTAGCCAGATGTTATAAAACCATATCCATAAGAGACAGTGAGTCTGAAAGAGAAAAGAAATGAAAGCCTTTCCCACCAACAAATTCACATCCAGACACTGATGGTGGGGTTTTATTTGAAATCTGGAGTCTATCTACCTTCTGATTCAATAATCCTACGTTTGTGTATTTGTAAATGACACCATTTCTCTTACATATCACGTTTTGTTCTCTAGGGGGCTTTAAAACTTTTAACCAGGGGAGGACCATTTTCTTCACCTATTTGATGTAGCAGATTATTTATGGAGCCAACATGTTGACACACCATAAACTGTAAAAAATGAGGCCTAATAAGGTTAATTGTCATCTGAACCTTCCTCTGTGGGCTGCAATCTGCGGGCTTTGATTGTTTCTCCAGGGGAAACTCTGCCCAGATGGTGAAGTCCTCCGGGCCCTGACCCACAAGAGGCCTGTGGAGATGGCGGACAAGGTGCTTCTCCACAGACTAATTAATTTACTACTATAGCACCTGTTCCAGAATAGATAGGGCTGGAAGGGAACGCAGTCCCTGGGCACAGTGGCAAGCTCTCGGGTAAATGGATTTCAGCTGATTATATTAAGCTGGCGCTTTGATCAGCTAAAGGCGTTAAAATGGAAATATGTTTTTTTTTCCCCTGGCTGTTGGCTTCCATGAGTGTGGCTTGTGTTATTATTATAAATGGTGGGGAGTGAAAAGGCTGTTTTCGATGACAGCACGTCCCACTTAAAGCGTGCACGGTGTATTTGTCTATTTCTTTCTCCCATTTAGAAATGCATGCTTCCCAGAGCTGTACCTTGAAACACTTCTACTTTCTTGTTTCCCTCTTAGTCCAGCCAAATGACTAGCTGGAAATCAAACAGGAGCACAGATTCCTTTTAGCTGGGACATTTTATTATGTACTCACACCTTTAATTCAATGTGTGTAATTAGGCTTTAATCAGCTGAACACTATTTGTGAAAAAAAATGTATCAGACACTTCTTTAAATGAAATTCTGGTGAAATCATGCTATTAAGCCTTGGTGACTAGTTACTGTCACAAATAAATCCTTGTGTAAACAAGGCTGGTAGCAAATGGATTTACAATGTGAGTTTTCTGCAGTCAATTTCACTTTATTGCCCCTTTGATTCCCAAAAGGATTAGAGGTAATTTTTTCAGTCCTTTAGATACCATAAAACTGTTTCCCTTTCCAAATTAACACTCTGATCTTCCGTGTAATGTGTTTGGCACACGTGAGCAGTCTATGAACCCACTCGTCTGCTCTTGGGTAGTAATGGAGATAAGACTCTGGGCCTCAGCTTCTTACCACGGCAGCTTTCAGGAAGGTTCTCAAAGGTTAGCGTGTTGAAAATAGAAAAATATTCTCTGTCATGTGGGAGACGGCCTAAGGGATGTGAATGGTCTAATTACTGCATGAGTTCAATGATTTGGGGTTCCTATTATGGAATCATCACTACTGTTTCAACTCCAGTAAAGAGCTGTTCATGGGATGGGAGGAGAAAGGGGTTCCTTCTCTTTCAGGGTGCCTTCACTTCATAGGAAACATGGCAAGGAGGCAGATTCATCACATGGTCCTCACCTGGCCTTCAGGTTGTTTCTGGGGCTTTATCATTCTTGAAAATGTCTGTTTGGGGACAGAAACTGAAATTTCATGACTTCTTTTCTCGATTTTCTCCTCTAAAACTCCAAGAGCATTTTATTTTTTTAACATTTTTTGGCTTTAGTGGATTTGTTTATTACACATTATTTTTTAATATCAAGAAAATATATTTAGTGCAAAGAATTAATTTACTGTTTCCATTCCTGACTCTGGGTCCTCTACCCAGCTTCTCACATGGACCACTTCCTCACAAGACCCTCTGCAGGGATTGTGGTGGTCCTGAGCATGGACCAGAGGACACTGGGGAGACTACTGAGGATTTGCTTCTGTAAGAATCTCTACTGTTGTCTCTGGGTCAATGGTGCCTATGTACCTTCAGAATGTCTTCCTAGACGTAAAGTTCTGGGGGCCATAAGGCTTGGATATTTTAAATGTAGTCAAATGTTGCTACGTTGTGCTATTAATATGATTTCTGATTGTGACCATCTCCTCCCATCTAGGTTTGCTTTCCCCCAAACCTGAACTTGAAATATCATATCTTACTTCAGTTTTCATTGCTTTAACCACGGCAGAGGTTGAGTGTCCTTCCCAGTGATTAGAACCTCTTCATTTTCTTGGTGTGAACAACCTGTTCATGTCCTTTGCTGCTATCTCTGCTGGGCCATCTGTGTTGTTCTCATGGGGCTCAAGGGCCTTTGGCAATAAGAAAACCGGTCTCCTTTCTGGCTCTCTGCAGCATCTGTCACGTGCCTTCATATCTGATTCTCATTGGCTGTGCCCTTTGTTCCTCTTCTTTTACCCCTGGTCGTCTGAAAGAAAAGGGGTAAATTTAGGTGGTTTGTAACTTGGGCTTTTGATGAAGTAGGAGGAGGACCGAAAGGGCAAAATTAAAAAGCAGGGGAGGGGACTTCAGTGACTTGAAAGAGGGGCTATTACATTGACAAGACCTTGGGAAAAAATAGTGCCTTATATTTTTAAAAAGCAATTTACTTTACCCATAATTTTCTGCTTTTCTTTTTGCCATTATTACAAGTATTTGTGTTGTAGTAAAAATTCTCTTCCTAAATACTTTAGCCATATTTCTGCATTGTAAACGTCACAGTTTGTAGTCATAGGATAAAAGGGATTGTCAGGCCACATGTTCTGCACAGTGGCCCTGACCTTCGATGCAGTGGGGAGAGGGAGGGACAGCGCTACTGACAGCTCTGGTTAAGCACAAGTCACTCTTTATATTCAGCTTCACCGTGATGTCAAAGCAAATCACAGACAAGGTTCAGGCATGGGTGGCTTCGTGTCAAAACAGAGCACATTTGTGATGTTCCGAAGTGACCACCATCGTCATTATCCTCAGAGTAATGGGTAAGGGTGTGGGCTCTGGAATCAGACAGCTTGGGTTCAAATTCCATGTATCCTACTTCACGGCTACATTGCCTTGCTGAAGTTCTTATCCGTGACAGAGGGGAAATGAGGTGAACTGCTTCAGACCATCAGCAGAAGGATAAGGTGAGACAATGCAGGTGTCTGGTGTAGCTTCATCTTCTGTTATTGTCATTAGCTTGATTATCACAAAGAGATTATTAAATATTATCCAAACTCCTCATTTAAATGAGTGCATAAGTCAGGATGATCTAGAGGAAAGAATCAAACACACACACACACACACACACACACACACACACACACACACACACACGGGGCTGGGCAGTCCAACAATAGCTGTCTATGGGCTGGAGAGCTGGGCTCAGTAGCTGCTCAGTCCTCAAGGCTGGATGTAGTCCCAACTGGTGCTGAAGGCCTAGAGGATCCCAAAGAGCTTCTGATCCTCAGCCTACTTTGGATGTTTGAGGAAGCTGGCGTATTGATGTCAGTGAAGGGTGGTAGCCTCAGGGTAGATGCACCACCAGGCAGGAGTGAAGCTGGATAAGCAAGCAGCCTTATTTGCCCCTATCACCCCATTATGTTTGGATTGCTCTCTGCTCCAGGGATGCATCTCCCTTCTTCAGTTTTCCTGGAAACCCTTTACAGACCAGACTAGAGGCAGGTCTCTTCCTTGATTACTGATTCAGTGAAGTGAACCATCACAGTACGTGCATGGACATCCATGGAACTCTTACATGTGCTTAAATATGTTGGTGTCTTCATGAAACTATGCTCACACTATTTCTTGGGACTGGACCATCATGGGATCTTTCTTTTTGGAATTCTTATCTACTCCTGGTTTAAAGGTGAAAACCGGGATTGTGTTGTAAGGGTGATGGCTGAAGCTAGCCATGGCCAGGCTGACTTGCATGCTTCACTGCACTGAGTGAATGTTGGTCACTCCTCAGTCCCCACTGCATTCATGTGTTTGTTCCTGCCCTCCTTCCGTGTGGAATGTCAGGCCTACTTTGACCATTGATGTGGAAAGACATACATCTCCCCTTATCTGCCAAGGAAATTGGTAGCTAAATTTTATCATAAGTCATTCCTGCTGCTGAGCAAGAATAATGGGGAGGAGCACTTTCACCTGGGTGTGATGGTGCAGGATTATCAGTTGTTTATTTATTAGTTTTAAGTGAATTGCTTTCAATCACTCTGAGAGTCAACATTTCTGATATGAATATTTTATGTGGAATGATTGCTATTGTGCTGGTTGGTTTTACAAATCAGAACCTATTTGCGGAACACCATTAGGCCAATATATCTTATCATAATATTTGCCATTACTGCAGGTGTTACAAATTGGTTATTGTGACTGTAGTTGTCTATTAACAGAAATTTACTGATTAATTTATTTACCTTATGAGAATTCATATAGCAAAGTGCCAGTGTTCCATGACCAAGCACAGTGCATGGATTCTTAGGATTAGAAACAACCACTGAGTGAGCTTCTTTTTTCCTGGATCTTCATTACCACAAGTGTACCTAATAGAAACAATTATAAAATAGCCACTCAGGAAATTAATTAGTAACATTTTATAGGCTAGATCCTGAGCCAAAACCTACTCAATTTAGGAGAATTCAGGGGGGAGATCACTGGAATTATAGCTCTTGACTACTTCAGTTTTTTCTCCAGATAGCAAATGAATATAAAAATCAAATATCATTGGCGTCTACTAAGAAGAGTGATGTTTTAAAATTGTGGCTCATGGTGGGAACAGAGTTCGATGGGTGTCCTCAGGAGCGGCTGCTGAGGCGTTGTCAGCAGAGCTGCTCTGGCGTGGCATTCTGTACTCACCTGTAGCCACACATGGCCAGGGAATCACGCCCACCTGAACACCCTTCTTGGCTGGTCCCCAGAGAGCCACAGGTGCAATGTGACATTGGGAAAGTACTGACACCAGGAGCTCCTCCTCCTCCCATTTGTAGTAATAATCTGAATCCAGAATTCCAGGGGAAAGCAGAAGTTGGGAAGTGTTTGAAGAAGGAAGGAAAAGGAAAAGCCACGCAAGCTGTTTCTCATCTAATTCGGGATTCTAATGCGTTAGACACTGTGAATTGTGGACACAATTGTGCATGCATGGGGGAGGGCGTGTAAGTCAATTGCAAGCCAAATGAAGACAGGGTAACTGGAAATGATTTATAATATGAAAAATTAAAAGGAAACAGAGCATGATGAAGCAGATCGCATTTCAAATGGGAATTCAGGGTTGGGACTGGGGCACCTATACAATTTATGTTTCCAAAGGTGGTTATACATGGGGTGAAGGCAAAGTCTGACTTCAGGGCAGGGAGCAGGAATATACTGGTGTTCTTGGGCTGGTATGGTCCTCACACCTGGCCAATACTTTTGGCTATAAGTTTTCCAGTTCCCCAGATTGAAATGCATAGGTCGTCCAGTTCTTTCTTTCAGTTCTGAAAGACTTGAGACAAAAGAGCCTCAGTTAATTGCCTTGGAAACTGGTGTCCTTTCATGCATTTTTCTACCTCAAGAAAATTTCAAACCAAATATTTCGGAAAGGTGAAGAGAGTCAAAACCATACCAGGAAATATTTTGTAGTAGGAAGCTGTCTTTGCATGTCTAGTGCCGTATGTGCTTGTGTATTGAAGTTAACTTTGAGTCGATTTACTCAAAATCAGTTAATGTTGGTCTATTCTAGCCTTGTGACTTCATTATAAATGTATTAAATTACTAACAACCGAGTTGGATAAGTAATTTAGACTGATAATTTTAAATTGAAATCTACCTTAATTTTAAGCACAATGTTGGCACCCAAAGCAAATGTTCGGGTTTGCTAATTCATCCAACTGAAGTTCTTTAAGAAGCCTCATGTATAGTTGCTGTTTTTAATTTTATTTATTTATTTACTTATTTATAAGGAGAGAGAGAGAGAGAGAGAGAGAGAGAGAGAGAGAGAGAGAGAGAAGAGAAGAGAAGAATGGGCACACCAGGTCCTCTAGCCACTGCAAATGAACTCCAGGCTCACGTGCCACCTTGTGCATCTGGCTATGTGGGTACTGGCGAATCAAACTCAGGTTGTTAGGTTTTGCAGGCAAGCACCTTAACTGCTGAGCAATCTCTCCAGCCTTAGTTGCTGTTTTCATTTTGTTCAGTTATCTGTAAATGGGATCAAACATTAGCAAAATCCCCTCAGAAGCAATTACTAAAATCTGCCAAACTTATAAGTAAAATTACAAATTTCTAATGCCCACTTTGAAAGCAACAAGGAAGACTAAAGTTTTGAAATGCGCATCTTTTGCATTAAATTAAAATTTGAAAAGAAGAGACATTTCTTTTTAGAAGCTACCCTCAAGAATATCAAAATGCAACCGCAGATAAGAAAATGGATAATTTTAATATTTATAAATGTGAAATTCAAAAGAAGAATTGCCAGTTGGAACAAGGAAGTCAGTTTATAACAAAAAAAAATCTATGAGAATACAGTGATAATGAACTGTTATATACAAAGTCAAGGTCCAAAACTTTCCATTAAAAACTTAGGAAGTTATAAAGAAAATTAAGAAAAAAACATGATAATAGAACATTTTGCACAAACAACACAAGATGTCATAGTGCTTTAAAGCAAGCTCATATTTTCCTACTGTGAGAATTAACTTTTAGGTTGAGTATTTGTGGGTATTTTTCAACTTAGAGCTGTGTAAGAGCAGCCCATCATAACTTGAAAATATTAAAAGTTAGAAGAAATACATTTAGCACATCTAACACCCTGGCCCTCCTGGTCTAGTAAGAGGGTACACTGTGCACCCTAAGGATGCCAGAGCTGAAAGGATGGTGCAAGACAAAGCCATACTAAGTCCTAGGAAAAGTCAGACCACAGAAAATCGTATTTCCACAAAATGACATCACTTTTGCACTATTACATCTATCTATAGATTATAAGTGAAGCCAGCAGGGTCCAGGATAATGTCGCCTGCCACTCTATGGGCTTGCTGTTCAGTTGATAACGGCTTAGTTTTGTGACCTCATATAAATGCATCTCTTGACATCTTCACCATAGTTTACCATAGCAGATGTAAGCTCTTACTCTCTTCTCAGTATTATCACTCACTGGGTGACCTGGGGAAAATAATCCTACCTCTCTGAATGTCAGTTTCTGCATTCATGAGATAGAGACAAGGTCAGTTAGCCCCCAGGGTTTGGGGAGGAGTAAGTCAGATAGAGCTCAAGAAGATCCACAGTGTGGGGTGTGTGACAAAGTTGGCCCCCAAAGAGGGAGGCTGCTTTGAAATCTAGGAGGACAACAACGTCACAAAGGCATGCTTTCTGAGCCTGCTTCATCAGCTTTCCCTGAATGTCCACTAGAAGGCTTTGCATGAGACTGTACCCTGCCCCATTGCACTGCCAATTGCTATTTTAAGTCTCTTCTGGAATTGACAGGTAAAGCAACCTCTCGGGAACTGGGATAGGATTGGGCGTGAGATGGGCAGGGTGCCAGTGCATTTTGTCTCTCTCCTCAGACTCACTGCCCACTGCTGACTTGTCTTGGTCACCTTGGGCCTCAGCACTGAAAATCTGAATGGCTGCTGGGGTGACCTGGTCATGTTTGGATAGAGAGATGCTTTGTGGTAAAATGCTGGTCCCCACTAAGCTACTCTCTGCAGGGTTTTTTTTTGCATGATGAGGTGATGGTAACAGAATCGAAAGGCATCACAATCTAATAATTTGAATTTATAGAAAATGGGGCCCAAAATAGTTCTGTGATTTGCCCCAGGTCACACAGCAAGTCTGTCATCTGCAGAGTCCTATCCCTAAACACACCTGCAGTGCCTTCCCTGCGCCCCCAGACCTGTTGATTGCCTGACATGACCCACAGAACTCGCCTGAGGCCTGCAGAATCCCCAGAGCAAAGAACCTGCCTGGCTTCCTGCTGGACCTCCCAGAAGACACATCTCAATGAATCTCTTCCCTCCCTCCACCTCAGCTCATTCATTAAACTGCCTATTTAATATCGAGACAAGGGAAGCAGGGAGGGGAAGGAACTTTCTCCAGTTGCTTTTTGTGCAGGTGGGTTGCGCAGGAGTCCCCTCTGCAAGAGCCCATCTGGGACGGTCGTTTAGCTCTATTGATGCTCAGGACTCGTCTTTCAGCGGAGCACATGCCAAGACAATGAGCAATTGAACTACATGTTTTGCCTTTTTAAAAAGGTGTAATCTCCTTCTGAAGTGTGGAGATGTTGAGCAGGATTTTTCTAATTTATCTGTCATCAACACCACGCGGGCGAGGCTCCAAGCCCAACTGCAGTGTCTTTATCGCCGTCTTTTGATGAGCACCTGTTCCCAGCACACAAATATATCTGCTGAGATGTAAAATTAAAATAATTTCAACAGTGTGGGAATAATTAGGAACCTTTCTGAAAGGTCCACCTGTTCCAGAGATCAAAATACATTTCCTTCACCGCACCCTTCATCATGGTATGCTCTTTGTGCTAGGTGTGTATCTGCCTCTTAATCATTCTGTGATCTCCCGCTAACTAAAAAATATTTTCACTTTCAGTCAATTGTAAACAGTTTTTAAAACATCCAATGCTCTCTGTGTTTATTGAGAGAGAGAGAGAGAGAGAGAGAGAGAGAGAGAGAGAGAAAGAGAGAGAGAGAAATAACTCTAAAACATCTTCCAAAAAGGAGTTTTTGAAAGCTCTTTTATGATTGGTTAAACCTTTTGTTAAGGACTTGATCTCACAGAAACAACAATATGTAAATCTGAAGCTAGTTTTAATAGACACTATTTGTTAAAGGAAACTATGTGGGGGCCCTTATAAGAAAGAACATGGTTTTTGTTAAAACTGGTATAACATTGAGAATAATAGATGGAATATGAAAAAATGTTTGCGATTAGTATCCAGGTTATTTTATTTATACTTAAGGCTTTATCCTTCAAACGTGTTAGGGGATTCTCATTATGTATGATCTTAGTTAGCAGTTTGAGACTTTGAAGTGAAGTTACAGGGTTGTAGGGTACCTGCAATCTCCCAGGTCACGGAGTCCACACAGGGAGTGGCCTCTTGTCCCACTGTTAAAGAAGAAAAATAGCCATTTCCAGGCATTTACAATAAATAAAAGATAAACCCACACTGATTTTGTAGCAATACCCATAGTGAAATACTCTGCAATATGTCCATTTAACAATCGTGTTCACTCTGGATTATAAGTAGTCCAATATTTATCCAAACGTCCAAAAAAGCAAATTCAACGTAGAAAAGCACATTACAATCTGTTTTCATTTTCAGAATGTGAAATTCAAAGTGCCAAATTTTTGGTTGTGTTTCTGACAACCATGCAGAAAGGTAACTCACCAGCTGCCTGGCCTTTCACGCAAAGTTGTCCACGAGGCATTCCATGGTTGTGGCTTTTTAGCTGTCGGGGACATTTGGGGCAGTGGTTATGTACACAAGACTAATTACACTAATTAATCCACACCAATGTGTGAACAGTAAGCATGTTTCTACAATTAGGATGTAATTTTTTTTAAATCCTTTATTGGATACATTTAGAGACACAGCAGTTTCAGATTTACCATACAATAGGGCAAGGAGTTATCCAAATTGAATAAATGTAAATTTCAGCTTGGGCAAATAAATTAATATATGGCAAATGAAACCTACACTTGTGTCACAAATATGCACTCCCATAAGAATGATTGCTCTAAGCAGGAAATGGATTGTAGCTTTTACGGTCATTAAATTATAGGGATCTCAAACCACTTTGCTTAATGTGATGTACTGACATCACATTACTTCAGCTAGCTTTTACTTCTGATGTGGCTAGTTGTGTTAGGCAGAATAATGCCTCTCCTTACAACGCAGCCCCAGTCCATCTACATTCTACTTCCAGAAACTTGAGAGTGTTACTTTACCTGGAAAAAGTATACTTGGCAGATGCAATAAAGTTAAGGAACTTTTAAGATCGGGAGTTCTTCTTAGATTACCTTGGCAAGCCCAACATAACCAGAAAGTGACCCATCATTGAAGGAAAGAGGGAGGGAGGGAGAGAGAGAGACTTGAGAAGCACTCAGGCAATCTGTGCTGGCTGTGAAGGTGGAGAAAGAGGCCTGAGCCAAGGAATGTACCAGTGGGAAATCAAGGGATTGGATTCTTGCTCAGCCACAGCAGCATGACCCTGTGCTGTTGACTGAGCCCAGGAGAGCCCCAGAACTGGAATGAATACATGTGCCTTTTTTCAGTCTTGTAGTCTATTAAAGCAGCAGTGGAAACCGAGTATGTGTTTTTCTTGGCTTCTCTGAGCCTCGGACTCCTCATCTGTAATGCAATAACATTTAACTCTTATTTTGTGTAAATATATGCAATATATTTATATACGTATATATGTAAATATATATTGCATATGATTGCCTTAAAAGGATTGAAATTTAAAACTGTTACAGGTTGAAGACATGGCTCAGGGGTTAAGGCACTTGCCTGAAAAGTCTAATGACCCATATTTGATTCCCCAGTGGCCACAGAAAGCCAGATGCACAAAGTGGT
>PVHP010036559.1:0-17801 GCA_004024765.1 Zapus hudsonius | reverse complement strand
TGTGTCGAAAATCCTTGGTTCCTGTCTCAATGGCCTATCCTGTGTTGATTGAATGACTGTGGTCATAGGTCCCTTGTTCATCATTCATTGTCTGCTGAGTTCCCTATGGATCCTCCCTGATATGACTGTGGTGGCTCCTCTCTTGTCAGGATCTCATCCATCGGCCTAAGGTTGGTTGGTAAGGTTAGATGGGCCACATGGAGGAGGACTTTTTATGAATGACTCCATGGATACAAAGATGAGTGTCCTTGGGTGTTTCACATTCTTCACATTTCTTTAACCCATTGGATTGTCAAAATCAGAATAAGGTGGGCAAAAGGAAGAACACTGTGTGCGAATGCTCAACATGTGCATATATCTTGGAGCACAGAAAGTTCAGATGGCGTGATTCAGGCCTCGTGGCTGTTGAGCGACAATGTCTGTACAGGGCTCTGAGTGGTCCTAAACTTCACAAGCAACCCTGATCATGCCGAGAGGGTGGTGGACGACCAAAAGAGTACTACCTAGTGTCTAGTGAGCACCAACAAGTGTTTATGTTTATCATGTCTAATAGGATAAGTACTGGGATTATGATCGTGGCTTCCAGAGTTCAGTTAGACATCACTCGTCTCCATCCATGCGGTAGTAGTGACTTGTGAAGACTTCTTTTTTTTTATTTGCATTTTTATTACATTTTTTTTATTTATTGTCCATAATGAGTTACAACATTTAGTGGGCAAACCATGAGTTGTTCTCCCCAATTCCCCACTGCCCTCCCCTCCCCCCTCCACTGGATCACCTCCTCCATGGGTCATCTGGATCAGTCCTTGTGACAGGGGACCATGGAGAGCCTAGGATTCAGCCAGGTCGTGAAGACTTCTCTACATAGTACATGTCCTGCATTGCTGGAGGTACTGAGATGTGGGCAGTCACACAAACCAGTGGTCCCTCTTTCCTATTTTGTTCTTCGCAACAAGCCAACTTGGAGATGCTAACTGTTGTAGTAGTCTGCTCACACACCATTAGGATGAACCTCCGAATCTGGCGCAGTTTATAGGAGGAAAGGGTTTATTGAAGATATAAATTCAGGGGAAATTCCATAATGGTGAATGAGGCTGGCCCCTTTTCACAGGTCCAAGCAGAGAGAGAAAAACCCATCACCAACACCATACACACACCAGCAGAACAGGCAGGGGTGGGAAGAGAGATTTATCTCCCTCTTTATATAGCCTTAGGGCAGGGTCTTTCAACCCTTACCAGCCTTGTTGACTCCCTGAGTCTCTGGAGTTTCTTCCCTGCACCGCCCTCCCAGCGAAGGATGTCTGCTCCTAGCTCCCCCAAGCTTCCAATGATATCCTCCCCCCCCCCACTGAGAGGGCTGCCTTCCTATGAACGACATCCATCCAAGATTATGAAAAGGTCAAGTTGACAATAAAACTTAACCATCACACTAACCCATAGAAAGCCTCATTCCTTACACTTTGATCTACTTAACCCACCCGATCTAAGTAAATTGGTTCCCAAACTGAATTGATGTCCTGTTTAAAGAAGACCCGACACATGAGATTTCCTCCTTTTAGGTTTACAGTGAAGCAGCAATTACAAAGCAGATATAATTGATCCCTCAGGATTCTCCAAGTCTTTACCACCCAGTCCTATTTTCTCCTACCTGCTTTTTAGCCACTTAATTAGCACACACACACACACACACACACACACACACACACACACACACACACACGAGTAGTCAAGGAGAGTGAAAGAAAGGAAACCATATTGCCTATTCTAGCACAAGTTTTAACAGCTTTTCCACCAAATCCTCCCAATTTCAGACTATTAACTCTTTTCAAATGACTTAGTCAAGGAAGTACTAAGGCATATGTAGTACTGTGCATATCTTAGTCACCATATAACTGATATTTTGTTTCAATAGTAATCACACATTGTTAACAAGGTTGAAATGTAATGAGACCACATGGAATTTTCTGAGCAAACTACCAAATTTTATTGTCATCAATCTGAGCCCTAAGTTCATCAGTTCAAATTTAAAAGATCCTTTAATGACTCTATATCACACAGAAATGAGATAAAGGCATATATTCATTCTTCAATATATTTTCCTTTGTTATTTTTCTACATATGCATGGCTAAATATATTATATTATAAACACAGGTATATCACTAGATTGAAGGTGTAAACTCCGCAGCTCAGTTTTCCACAAACACATTTTATTTCAGCATAAATGCAATCATCACGAGCTGTTATGTAGAAAGACTTGAGATTAGAAGAGGTCTTTAGCCTCACCATCTACTTTGCTATTTACATAATTACCTAATCTTTTCTTGGTCCCTGTGACTCGTGGCTTTCATTTCTTAGCCTGGTTGTGCAGACAGTAGAGGTGAGATAATAGAAATAGTTTACATTACCTTTGTGGTATTATTGGGCTGTTATCCCACCACCAGCGCACCAGATCCCGTATTCAAGATGGAATTTTTCCATAGGCTTTGTGATGCAGAGTTCTTTTGTGAAAGTCTACACAGGTTACAACCTAACTGGTAGCTAGGACTCCAAGATGAAAGTCCGTGGCTCCTGAGGATGGAGCTTGCTTAGCATACAGAAGTCCCTGGATTTGATCCCCAGCATTGTTCCCTGCCAACAGATTCTAAGTGTGCACCCAATTTTCAAACAACTGTCATTAAACAATTTCTGATGTCTGAGTGCACCCAAAGCCATGCAGTTGCGAAAGGCTTGAGGCACCCCTGGGTCCCAGGATTCCTATTACTTTCACAGGAGACTCTAGTGGTGTGGCAAGATCGCAGCCACCAGATTAGCAAAGAGATTAGCAACACAATGGCTTGGAAAATGAAAAGACGTTCTGTATATGGTGAGACCACTCTCTTGTCCATCTTATTCTCCACCCTGTCTCCTTAGCATGGAGCAGGCAGCTAGCTATCCTCTCAGAAAGAGCGGGTGGACATACGCCTTTTTCTTATCAATCTATCAAAAGGACTTTGGAATCAACTGAGGATGTGAGTACACATGACTCTTATGTATATCTTCTGGGGTGTTCCAACAAGAAACTACTTGTAAGGGTGTGAGCTGCCTCTCAGTTTCAGATTTTTGGGAAAGAGGGAAGGGATTTTAGCTGGAAAAGAGATACCATATGCCCTCCAGTCTTTCCTTCTCACCTACGGCTTTCTGTTTATATACCTGTCAGTGATCAGCTGGTTCTCCTTCACGTCAGAGGCCGTCCACAGCTGCAGAACTGGGACGACCCGAAGAGTGGATGAGAGCTTAATTGTTCTTCGTGCTGGGTGAGAGAGAAGACTGAATCTTGGGGAAATGGTTTTTATTCCTAAAGGAAGAGTGGGAGAGGAATTGACCTGAAAAAAAGTTATCCATCCCTGTTGGGCACCTGTAGAGACAGTGAGGCCATGTGGATAACTGATCAGTCGTATGCCATTATCCAAACTGATTCCTAAGTAACTTATTCTCAAGAGAGTCCCAATGAGAGGAGATGCACAGAGGCACATGTGAGGCAGGGCTCTGATCCTCTCTTTACTGAACAGAAGACTCTAGAGATGGGTCCAGACCGGACACGTGTTTAAGCCCCACCTCATCTGAGAAAGTTGCAGGATTTCATAGGCGGGGAAGAAAGCCTAACAAATCCAACTGTCTTCCTCAGCCTACATATTAAATTAAGCCAAACAACCAAATTTAGCTTTATAATATCCCAAATACCTGACATAAAGCAAGAGTTTAAGCCTTGCAAAGAAGCAGTGCGTTTTTAACTGTGATCTCCTTGAGCAGCACATGTTCCAGCAGGGGGTCTGGAGTGGCCTTGGGCTCAGGTGGCATTTCTGGTGGCAGTGA
The DNA here is from genome assembly GCA_004024765.1 of Zapus hudsonius. NCBI lineage: Eukaryota > Metazoa > Chordata > Mammalia > Rodentia > Dipodidae > Zapus > Zapus hudsonius. The sequence continues at coordinate 13,948 of PVHP010036559.1, read as the reverse complement.
CCTTGTGATCTCAGCCCCTGGAACGGCCAGATGATGGTGTCATGTAGACGCTTTGGGAAGATGGCCAGGGAAGAAAGGGTGTGTGCGCTTACTGATTTTGAATAGATCTTATCTCGGGGTTCTCTAAAACTGGTGCTGTGCCAACACGCGGCTTAACCACAGCCCCACCCCACAAACTCAAGCCGCCACATGCTCGGACAAGGCCTTCTCACCTGCCCACCCCAGTGGTGCTCATTAAGCTGCATATTTGTGGGGCTTCACTTCCCTTTTTGATTGGCTTGTTATCTGCCTTCAAAGCTAAGCCCTAATTAATGAATTCCCTGATGGGAGAAGAAACCCCACCATTGCCAGCAAGTCCTTCTCCAGGGAATCCTGGCTTCCCATCAGAAAGGGGCAGACGTCTGGCTGCTGTCCAACCTAAGGCTCCACAATTCCAGTTTGATAAAGCCTTGGAGAGTCTCTTTCGGAATCCACTTCCTCAATCACCAGCATTTCAGAGCTAATTACGCTGATTTAATGCACCTGGCTCTCTCTTACACTTAAAACCTCATGGCGTCAGCATTACAGGAAAGCCAGAGAAGCAACCAAGCAGCAGTCCTGGGGTGTGTGCTGGGTGTCTGTTGTAAGGGTCACCTTCAGCCTCAGGGAGAGCCCTCTGACCTCCCATGGCCACAGGGCCAGAAACCATGCTGGGAATCTTCATACTGGCATATCTGGGAGCTCAGGCCATTTTCTGATGGCTTAGCGGGTACAGGTCTACTTTCCTCTGTTAACACCAATGACAGAGGATAAGCCTCTGTCTTTTATAGGGGAGGCTGTGGAGAGGAATGGCTGGGAGAATGGAGTCTGGGCCAGGTACCCCCCAGTGTAAAATCCACCTCCAACACTGACTTCGTGGAGGGGTTTGGGCAAGGTGATTATTTTCTCTGCCTTTAGGTTTCTTGGTTATAAAAGTTGCACCTAGGTAGGCATTCTGCACAGTGGTATTTTTAAATCTTAGCTTCATATGTGAGTCACTTAGTGTGCAATACCAGGGACACTGGCATGCCTGAGTGGGCTGTACCTAAGGCTCCCATGGTTTAAACGCCCCCCAAGTGCAGTGGGATCGAGAAGCACTGTTGTCAGTTTATTGTAAGGTTGTGCATGTAAAGCCATGAAACTCTGGCCCTGCAGCATTGGCATTGACCAAGAACCTGTGTGCTTGAAGTGTGATGCCCCAATCCAACTCTTTTGTTTTTGTTTTTTGAGGGACAGTCTCTCAGAACAGTTTGGGCTACATAGTGAGTTCCAGGCCAGCCTTGACGACAATGTAAGACCCCGTCTCAAAAACAAAACCCAACAAAGCTGGGCGTGGTGGTGCACGCCTTTAATCCCAGCACTCGGGAGGCAGAGGTAGGAGGATTGCCGAGAGTTCAAGGCCACCCTGAGACTACATAGTGAATTCCAGGTCAGCCTGGACTAGAAAAAAAAAAACCAACAAAAAAGAAAAACAATAGAAAAGAACCAGTTCTTACTCATTTTTTGTTTTATCCCTATCAGCTTCTTTCTTGGACTTTTCCTGACTTTTTTTGTTGTTCTTTTTCTGGTTTGTGAACTTGAGTATTTATTTTAAAGTTTTATTAATTTAGCTATATTACCCTTTCTGTTTACTCCTTATTTTTAATAAATTCTACAATTTAAGTTAACATTTCTTCTTTGATCCAGGAGTTTATTTAAAAGTTGGTCTTGGGGCTGGAGAGATGGCTCAGCAGTTAAGGCACTTGCCTCCAGTGCCTAAGGTCCTGGGTTCAATTCCCCAGGACCCACATAAGCCAGACCCACAAGGTGGTGGCCCTGGTGCGCGCTCTCTCTCTCTCTCTCTCTCTCTCTCTCTCTCTCTCTCTCTCTCTCTCTCTCTGCTTGAAAATGAATAAAATAAAATATTTTTTAAAAAGTTGGTCTTTAGCCAGGTGTGGTGGCACAGGCCTTTAATCCCAGCACTTTTGAGACAGAGGCAGGAGGATCACTGTGAGTTCGAGGCCAGCCTCAGACTACAGAGTGAGTTCTAGGTGAGCCTGAGCTAGAGTGAGCCCTTATCTCTGAAAAAAACAAAAGTTGTTCTTTATATTTCTAAATAGGGAGTCCTCTGCTTTCTAAAATTTTGTAATTAATTTATAGCCTCTTGTTAGAATCCAATCACTAGAATTTTGTTTGGGGCCTGTTGTATTCAACTTTCTCATTGCTGTGACAAAACTCCAACCAAAGGCAGCAGATGGGAGGAATGGGTTTATTTCGGCTTAGAGACTCCAGGGGAAGCTCCATGATGCCAGAGAAAATGATGGCATGAGCAGAGGGTGGAATCACCTCCTGGTCAACACCAGGTGGACAACAATAATAGGAGAGTGTCCCACATACTGGCAAGGGGAAGCTGGCTAGAACCCCATAAGCCTTCCCCAACAATGCAGTTCTAACAAGGTTCCAATACCCAAACTGCCATCAGCTGGGGATTGAGCATTCAGAACACATTTGTTTGTGGGGGACAAGTGGATGAAACCATGATCGGCCCAATCTGGAATATCCACATAAAGAGGAAAAGATGTGTTCTCCATTACTGAGACCTGGACAGATGTTTGTAAGATTTGTGGGATTTAGGTAACTATTGTGTCTCATGGGTTTTCTGTTTTTTAAAAAAAATATTTATTGATTGATTTATTTGAGAGAGAGAGAGAAAAGGAGATGGGGGGGGCGTGGGCATGTCAGGGCCTCCAGCCACTGCAAACAAACTCCAGATAAATGTGCCACTTTGTGAATCTGGCTTTATGTGGGTTCTGGGGAATCCAACCTGGGCCATCAGGCTTTGCAAGTGTGCACTTTTAATTGCTGAGTCGTGTCTTCATCCCAGTCTTCTATATTCTTGCTGATATTTTTTTCCATTTGTGATCTGCTTGGAATTGTCTTACTGGGTGCTCAGGATTCATCTTGGGTTCAGATAATTGGCCCAAAGGAGTCAGGATGCTATTATTAGTTTTTGGAAATATTTTTTTAAACTTAATAGAACCAACAAATGACATTTGATCTCATTTGATCTCTTTCAATAACTCTAAGAACTTGGTTATATTATTAATGTTTTCAATTCGTAACAGGCACAGAGAAATTAATTAGCTAATTTAAGAGCATCATATGGAACCCACACTTCTGTAGGGGAATCAATTTGACTCAACTAGTTAGTCTCAGACAAAGTCATGTGTTTTTTTTTTATTTATTTATTTTCAAGCAGAGAAATGCAGAGAGAGAGAGAGAGAGAGAGAGAGAGAGAGAGAGAGAGAGAGGAGAGCACCAGGGGCATATGTGGGTACTGGGGAATTGAACCGGGGGCCTTAGGCACTGGAAGCAAGTGCCTTAACCGCTGAGCCATCTCTCCAGCCCAGTCATGTGTTTTTGATTGCATATTATCTCCAATGAACAAACCTCCAGGACCAACTGGGTGCCGAACATTAGGTGGCAAAATACCCTAAAAACCTGGACATGGTAAGTGCTCTTGAAAGTTATTTTTCTAAATGATCAGTCTATGTTTTCCATCTTTCTTCCCCTTCACTGAGAGTGACTCAAAGGTGCCCCCTTCCAGTCCCCATTGTGTAGAGAAAACGACAGCCACATGCCTGTTCTTTGTGGCTGGAGTAGAGTTCCAAAGACATAAAATAAATGCATATGTACATATGAAAAGTCCAAAGTTGGTCCAAAGAATCTGACCCACTTCTCATTATTAGATTGTCTTTCAAGACTTTATTGCTTTTGTTATCTCACTTAGTGAAAGTCACAACCACCGAGCTCTGGAGATTGAAGACGTAGGGAGAAAAATCACTCTAGTTCTGAGGTGACGGAGGAGCTACACCATGAATAGCTAACCATACTGAAATTTCCCACAAGCTGGTATTTGAAGGCTGGCTATGCTTTCAAAACGAGAAGTTGTGCCCTGAAGCAAGTTCATCTTGGGTGAGTGATGGGTCCAGGAGCACTGAGGGCCTGAGTGCTCACGAGAAGGGAAATTGGGAAAGTATTAGATGTTTTCAGGTCATGCATTCTGGATGACACCTGTTCAGAATGTCGGAGCCCCCAAACCAACAAAATTACTATGTTATTAACCTGCCCAGCCATCCTAGGCTGTAATTACGCAGGATATGACTTAAATGGTTCTGCATTTGTTTCAAGCCTAAGTTACTTGAAGGGCTGTGTTTTCCTTTTTTTTTTTTTTTTTTTTTTTGTTTCCTCTCAACATCCAGGCACTCTTCCAAAGCTCTTGTTTTCCTGCTTTTAATCTGAAAAGAAACACTTCTGTCAAAGCAAGAGGACTTAAACAAAGGAGGCACATCACCTTCCCAGATGAAGCACTGTGGTTTCAGAGCACTTAGTGTTGGCAAATAAATGCACTCAGCAGTGACATCCACATGGGAGCAATCTCCAAGTCACATGTCAGGCCATCAGGCCCTTTCTGAGGGACCCTCATACCACCTCGTGTTTAAACATTTATGTAAATGAATCTCCCAGCTAGTATGAGCCTGTTCATTGTTTTCTTGACCGTTAACAAGTTAGAAAAAATCAAGTTAACTTTTTAAAATAGATGATGCAGACACCTGTTAGCACCTCCCACTTAGAACCACAGCCAGCAGCCAGCTGCTCTTTCGAATCCCTTGCTCCTGAAAGAGTCCAGGATTAAGTGGAGCAAGTTGGCTCACTCCTATAATCCCAGCATTCAGGAGGCTGAGTAGGAAGATTACCATGAGTTCAAGACCAGCCTGGTCTACATAGTGAGTTCCAGGTCAGTCAAAGCTAGAGTGAGACCTGCCTCAAAAAAAAAAAAACAAAAACCCAATTAATAATAACAACAATAATAATATTAATCAAAAAATCCTAGGATTATCTTTTTTTGAAAGGCCATTTGAAAGGAACAGATTCTGGGCAATGGTGACACTGGGGTCCCACGGTGGTGTGCAAACACTCTGGGGCGGGGGTGTCCTTACAGGTGAGCAATGAGCGCCTGACTGCAAACCGGAAGATTCTACGTTTCTAATTGGCAGCATCAGTAAAGAAGTCCTCATCCATGCTCCACCCCAAAGCCAGCTTCTCCTGCAGTAAGGACCCCCCTCTTCAGAGCACCAAGAATCAGGTCCATCGGACAAAATAATCACAATTGAATTTAGTGATGCTGCTGAAATTCTGAAAGATAACTCTATGTATGCAAATACAGATTCGGCCCTGAGCAGGAGACCTGAGGGTCTGGATAATAGCCCACCCTATCCGGAGAGGAAAGGCAAGCTAGCAAAAGCCGAGGAAGAGCCCTTCCCAGGGACCTGGCAGAGAACACAGACAGCAACTTCTCAACAGCTAGTTCTCCCAGGAAGGTGGAAGGAGCCACGGAAGCAGAACTGCAGTGGGAGCCTGGCCTCCACAGACAGCAACCCTGAGATCTCGAGATTGCACACCTCTAGCCGTCACTTCTAGTTAACAAGGAGGAACCAAGAAGCTGGTTGCTCCCTTGTCAATGACAACTAGTCATGGCCCCTGAATTCCACACACGTGGACCAGCCCTTGCTGGGAAATGGTTCAGTGATCTATTCCTATATTAAACACAAATGATAACGTCTTTTCTTTTGAGGTAGGGTCCTGCTCTAGCCCAGGCTGACCTGGAATTCCTTATGTAGTCTCAGGGTGGTCTTGAATTCATGGCGATCCTCCAACCTCTGCCTCGCCCATGCTGGGCTTAAAGGCAAATGCCACTACACCGGGATAACTTTTTAGTTTAAAATAACAAGCTATTTTACCACGACCCTTCCAAATGAACAATGGCTTGGAAGGCCCAGCTCATCAGATGGAATACCTTGCCGGTCTTGAAGACTCATGTAGGTTGGCGCTCACTTCAGCTTCAGCTCCTTTCCACAGAGCCCTTTGCCATATGCTGTACAGTACCTGGGCCTCGGGGATGAGAGAGTCACTGATGACCCCCGAGGGTCTGCACCCATCCTGCCCCAGCGCTGTGTGCAATTGCTGACTCCTTCCAACTAATTAACTTCTTGAAACAGATTTTCGTAAAGTGATTACTGTAAGCCAGGCACGGTTGTAAGGGTCTTACAAATACTAGCTCACCGATCCTCAAAGCAACCCTATGCCACAGAGAGGAGAAAGTGAGGAGGTTCCGGAATGTTCGGATTTGGCTCTCAATCCCCCTGCTTCCACACCCAAGGGCTAGGATTACAAGTAAGTGCCAACATGCCAGCTTAGTAGACTTCTGATTCTTGGCCTGTATGTTGGGTATATTCAGTTTCTGGAAAGGTGCCCACTAATAAGAAACTAAGTGTTATAGTGGCTATAAACTTTGCTCTTTTACAGACAGGCATGGTACACTGGGGGCAGGTAACTTCTGACCTCGGGCTCTCGCCCAGGAGCAAGGCTAAGGCCATGGAAGGGGAAGGAGAGATACATTCCCTTCTCCTCTCTGCTGCATGGAAAGATCCCTTGAGGCAAAGCAGGCCTCCTTCAGTCACCGACCTGCTCACGGTTCATAGTCTGGATCCTGAAGAACTCAGCTTTCGCCCAGGAACTCGAAGAGTCCGATGACATCACGGCCAGGCAGTGGCACCCAGAGCCCCCCAGCAGGTAGAAGCAGAACCCAAGACAAGGATGTGCTGTGTCATCGCCAAGCAGGCAGTGAGGTAGCCATTTTCTCAGGGGAGGGAGAGAAGCTCTACACCACAAGACTCAGCCTACGTGCAGGAGTCACTGGATGGGACACTGGGTGGCCTGGGTTTCCCTGGGTGGGCGAGGCAGGAAGACAAGAGTAAAGGTTTAATTAATTAATTACTTTGAGAGACCCCCACCACTGCAAGCAGACCCCAGACGCATGTGTGTCTGGTTTTGTGTGGGTCCTGAGGAGCAGAGCACTAGGCCATCGGGCTTCAAGCTTCTTTCCAGTCAAGTTCAGTTGGAGGTTGCCTCATCCAGGGCACCAAGTGGGGCTCTTAAAGTGGCCTCACATGCTCTTCTATGAGGGGCCCTGAGGGAGAAAGCCAGGGCCTGCCCTTCCTTCCCCAAACCAACTTTTAGGGAAACAAGATGAAACACCACAAAGCTCACACGACCTATGGAGTCTCTAAGATGGCACCCATACTTCCAATTCTCCCCCCTCAATTCATGGAGAGAGGACGATAGCGAGTCGGAGGCATGTCTTCCAATCCGCGCTGTCTGGCTGGATCTTCAGACACAGTCACACACCCCCACTGTCCCTGTCACCACTTCTTCACCAACAGGAATAATGAGCATCGGCTTCTGGCCTTTTGCCATGTGAGGATACAGCAGTAGCAGGAAGCCTTCTCGGAAGCAGTCAGCTGCCCTCACCACACACTTGGATCTGCCAGCGCCCTGAGAGTGGACTTCCAAGCCTCCAGAGTGTCAGCTTTTCCTGTCGTTCATGAGAGGTCCCAACACTTTCTTAACTGCTCTTCTGGGGTGATAGGAGCACAGCAGGCCCATCTCTCGCCCATCTATGGACACAGATGGACAATATCCTCCTGACAGATGCTTGCTTCTGACCCAAAGAACACCAACTGATGACTCACCACGAGATGCGGAGGCCACACCCTAATCTAATGATGCCCCAATTCAGCTTAAGCAGGCCAATCACATAAATTCATGGCAGCATAGGACTGGAGCAGAAGGGTCATTACAAAGTGGGTTGGTCTGTGACAGAGCTCAGTAGCTCAGTGGTAGGATGCTTGCCCGGCATGTGTGAGGACCTAGGCTCAATCCTCAACCCCATACACAAAAAAATGAAATACATTCAGAGCTGGGAAGATGGCTCAGCAGTTAAGGCGCTTGCCTGCAAAAAAGCTGTTTCCATTCCCCAGTACCCACGCACAAAGCGGTGCATGCATCAGGAGTTCCTTTGCAGTGGCCAGAGGCCCTGGCCTTCTCATATACTCCCTCTCTCTCTCCTTGCAAATAAATAAATAAAATATTTTAAAATAATAAATAAATTCAACTGGTGACATAAGCACATGCTTACCTAAGGAACCCTTTTTGACTTAATATATTATTTCCACTGACAACATGTTTCTGCACGAAGTATACCTCTCTCAATTCCTTTCTAGGCCTTCCTCCTTGACTTCTTTAGCTAACGGAGTAGAGAAAGCCGTATCTGAAGAAAGTGAGGGGGCCTAGAGGTTGGGAAGTTGTGACCCAGATCCACCCCCACACACCAAGAAAACCTAGTTCACCCATACATTTAAAGAGCAGAAATGCCCTGTGCGCTAATTACTTTTTTTGTTGCTGTGATAAATACATGTCAAGAAGCAACTTGAGGAAGGAAGGGTTTCTTTCAGGTTGCAGTCCAAGGAAATACAGACCCATGGCAGGGAAGGCAGGGAAGGCATGGGGGCAGGATTGTGAAGCAGAACTGGACTCATTGCTGCAGTCAGGAAGGAGATGAATGCTGCCCTTTCCACTTAGTCAGGGACCCCAGCCACAGTTAGAGTGGGCACCTCAGTTAACCTCAGTTAGAAACCCCTCACAGAAATTTGTTTCTGGGTGATTCTAGTTCCAATCATGTTGAGAATTGACATGACTCATCAAATGCTAGGGACTAAGGTTGTTATCAGCTGGGGCAGATATATAAATTGTGGTAAATCTAAAGAATGGGGTCCTGAGCACCACCATAGATTAATTTCAAATGTATCAAAGGCTGCTGTCTGGTTCCACTTGAGTCACATTCTTAACAGGGTAGAAACAGGGCTGGAGAGATGGCTCAGTGGTTAAGGCCTTTGCCTGTAAAGCAGAAGGACCTGTGTTCAATTCCTCGGCACCCACGTAAAGCCAGATGCACAAGGTGGCACGTGTATCTGGAGTTCACTTGCAGTGGCTGGAGGCCCTCGTGCACCCATTTTCTCTCTGTCTCTTTCTCATACTCTCTCAAATGAATAAATAAAATATTTTTTAAAAGGTAGAAACCAAACTGGGTAAGGTGGTAGGTACATGCCTGCTGTCCCAGAACTTAAGAGATGGAGGCAGGGAGATCTTAAGTTCAAGGCCAGCCTGGGCCATACAGTAAATTCAGGGCCAACTTCAGATACACAACAAGATAGGACAGGGTGGGGAAGGGAAGGGAGGGAGGGAGAAAATAAGGCAGGAGAGAGAGGAGAGCTGAGGGCAAGAGAGGACACTGGAAGTGCAGGGAGGGAGGGAGGGTTGGCTACAACTTAGTAAGGAAGAGTCCTGGGGCTGAAATAACTTTATCAACTTGTAGCCCAGGCTGGCCTCAAACTCCCGATCCTCCTGCCTCAGCCTCTTTAGCATTATCCTACTGACCTGTGCCACTACAACTGGCAATGTATCGAGTTCTAAGCAAAGTCTGCTGGTTCGCTGAAGTGTGCACAGGAGCTCAGAAGATTCCTGTAAAACCACTACTGTCCACCACAGCACAGTGTTCCATGATGTTTCACAAACACAGAATTGCCCATGAAGTACGGAGCCACAGAGACAACTCAAAGCAAGTACACAAACAGATGCTGTTTTTAAGCATCTTACCAACCCTGCTGGCTTTGTATCATTTGGGTGGAAAGAACTTGCATCAGAAAGGGAAGTTAAAAATCAAGACAGCTTTGTGGAGGGTCCATTCTTCTAGCAAGAATGACAAAGGCATGTGTGTGCCAGTCATGACATACGAATTGGTTCAATTATTCTACATAGCAGTTAAATGCTCTCACGTTTACTCAAAACTAGAATTATACACTATAAAGACGAGTGATAAAATTATGCTAATGTAAAATTTAATGTTTTTACTGAGATCATTAAAAATCAAATGAAAATCACCACGAGTCAGGAACAATTACAGAAGAAATAAAAAGGTTTCTACTTAAGTCCCCGAAGTGGTGTTTTTCCTGGCTTTTTCACGGGGCTTTATATTTGAGTGCTGGTGAGGATATGAAGTCATTTTCTATGTGGAACTTGGTGATGAGCCACCTATGTAAAGGGTGAATTTTGTTGCATATAAAGTATGTCTTAATTTTTTAAATAGAGAAAGTTTAATATTAAGGGCTTATTGTATATGGCATTTATGGTTTTTACTGGTAACTACAGTTCATTTCAGTGAGCCTGCTTACAATACAGATTCAGAATCTGTACAAGCTTGTAGATTTGAAACTGTAGGAGATTTCTACCCAGTAGGACAAAATACTGCATTTTCCTTAAACTTCCAACCAAAATGTCTACCATCTCATAATCCTGGCCTGGCTTTGCTTGTTCCTTCCCAGATGAGAAAGAGCTGTCTCCTAACAACCCCCTGCTCCCCACAACAGGATAGGGTGGGCCAGGAGGCTCACAGCAATCAGAGCGGGCTCTCAGCAGACAGGGATGTCGTGTCTGGAAGCCATATGGGATCAGGTTGCTCCTACAGGACTCTCTCAACAGGGGGAACTCTCAAAGGGCTTGCCTGCTCTTTCTTCCCAATATCTTCCTCCAGGACTCACAGACAGTGGCTGTCATAAGCCCAGCATCAGGCCTTGGTCCACTTGCCCTCCTACAGGGCAGAGGAGAGGCTCTGCAGGCTGCAGCTTCTGCCTCTTTCACATTGTCCTCAGGCTCCTCAAGGGAGGTGAGGTCTTGGCTGACTGAGTGCATGGTGGCTGGAGCAGCTCCATCTGTGGCGGGGGGTTGCTGCCCAGCTCATTCACAACTGGGATTACAAAGCAGAGCTCGAGCTAGAACCCAAGCCAGACTCTAAGAGGCCAGCTCCACTGATGAAAGCCATGCCTCCTTCCCAAAACAGTGCTGCCAGTGAGAGACCAAGTGTTAAAACGAACAAGTCTGTGTGGAGCATTTCCTACTCAAACCATAACAGGTCCCATGTGGCACCTCTTCCCAGGCTGACTCCATTACTTGGGGACTCTCCACAGCATAATGGGTTCCAGGTAACACTCCCCAAAGAGTAGATGAGTAATCTCAGACAAGCAGCTCTCAGTGGCTCATTCTGCACCTCATTTCCTGCTTTTCAGAATTTGCCAAAAATCAAAAGAAATTTGAAAAACACCATTACTTACCAAACAGTGAACCAAGGCATAAGGACAACCTCAGTTCCCATCCATCCCCAATCCCACAGTGGCAGGGGCCACAGTGTGCCATGAAGTCTTGGGGTTGAACAATACCACCCTGGGGACATGGGTTGAGGACAGCCAGGTGTGCCCAGGATCTCAGGAAGCTTTTCCAGAACATGGACAACAGACAGGAGGAAGCAGAAGGCTTCTAACAAATCCCAGGCAGATGCATGTGTCACTTTTCTTCCCTTCAAAGAGCTTCTTGTTGGAAAAAAGAAGGGGTTCCAGGGAAAGGGAGAGGGAGACAAATAAAGGTAGTAGGAGGGACCGATGTGTATGAGAATTATCAATAAAAAACAAAAGTAAGTATTTTTATTCATTTGCAAGGAGAGAAAGGGAGAGACAGAGACAGAGAGAATGGGTGCATCAGGGCAGATCAAAACAGCATAATGGAAAGACCAGCTCAAATGCCAGTTTGAGCCAGAATAATTGACTCCCCTTACCTCTTCCCTCTGCTCAGTGCTCTGCCACGAAAGCACCCTCCAAAGCCTGACTGAAGACGGTGCCACCCCCTCGACTGTAGTGTAAAGGCTCTAGAACATCCCACCGTAGATTTCAAGTCCAATCTATCCTACGAGTATACTCACCCATCCCAGTATGGCTTCCCAGAGAGGATATGGGTGCAGTAGCTGGACGGGAGCTTACACACCCCAGTAGATGCTAGCAGACAGGTTAGAAAGGCAGGCTGAGAGCAGGCAAAGATGCTGTGTTACTTCTTCAACATGGGCCATCTTTGTGACTGGTCGTGATGGCTATGCTTCGGGATCTCGGGTGACCTGGGACCTGTCTAGGTCCATGTTGGTGGCATATCAGAGCTCTCATCATTTCTGAGGGCCCCTCCCTGGCTTTGGGCACATTTGCACGCAACCACACATAACTGTCACTTCTTTGGAGGCTGCTCCCAGACTCTAGATTCCCAGAGTATCTGAACTCTCGCAGGAGAAGGACACATGAGGGCCCAAGTCCTTTGCTTGAGGGAGGGGCCAACTGTATGCAATTGCCACTCTAGGAAGCCCCACAGTCCCCGTGGATGAGGCTGAAGCAGGGGCCTGGCTTCAATGACTCTTGCGTGTCATTTTCCACTTCCCTGACCAGTGTTCTCTGCTTCCTTTCTAGCATCTGCAGGTCTGCATCCCTGATAAGTCAGGAACGCTCCTCACAGGTCTGCTCTGGGAACAGAGCTCCATTTGAGGCAAGCCACCTGAAGTCAATAGCATCGTCCTTTTGCCCTGCCTCACAAACACAGTAACCAGGAGTGCTGATGCGTAAGGCCGTGCTGCCGCCGTCTAGGAAATATGATGGTGAACCTCATCAGTTCACATGCAATTTTACACAGGGTAAAGTTAATTCATGGGGGGCTGGAGAGATGGCACAACATCCAAGTAAAGCCAGATACACAAGGTGGCCCATGTGTCTGGAGCTCATCTGCAGTAGCTAAAGACCCTGACACACTCATTCTCTCTATTCCCGCCTCTCAGTTTCCTTTTTGTAACTAACTAAATAAAAATTTAAAAAATAAAATTAATTCATGCCAGAAGAGCCATCTTTAAAATACTGTGGAGGAACAGAGGAGGTGACATGAATTCTGACTCGGAGACTTGAAGCCTCCTCCGAAGAGAAAGGATTTGGGACATTGAATGAAAGCAGGGTTCTGCCAGTGGAGAAGAGGCCCCAGGGCCAGGTGTGGAGATGCTCAGAGGAAACCAGTGCAAGAGTATTTGCACTTGGGTGTCTAGAGTGCACAGGAACACTGGAAGCCAGTAGAGGTGTGTGTTCAAGGGAGGAGTCTTGGATCACACCAATACTCATCAGCGAAGAGGGAAGGTTTGCCCTGAGATGCCACAAGTGGACGGTACAGCCGCTGAGGACATAGCTTCAGTACTGAGAGACCCTGGCCACTAAAAACAGTAGCCTGTTTTGTATATATTCTAGGAGGGAGTTAGAGGAAAGCTTAAATGGGAATAAACCCTTTTTTAAAAAAAACTTTTTATTGATAACTTCCATAATTATAGACCATAAACCATTATGATTCCCTCTTCCCTCCCCCATATCTCTTCCCCCTCTCAATTAGTCTCTGCTTTGTTTCGGTGTCATCATCTTTTCCTCCCATAATGTCTAGGTATTATCAAGCACTGTGAAGTCATGAACATCAAGGTCATTTTGTGTCTGGAAGTTTGCGTTGTAATCAGTCCTCCCCTTCCTTTGGCTCTTAACAATCTTTCCACCACCTCTTCCACAACAGACCCTGAGCCTCGGGAGGTGTGATAGAGATGTCCCAGTGCTGAACACTCCACTGTCATTTCTTCTCAGCGCTGTGGTGTCTTTTGAGTTATCCCAGTGGTCACCACCGTCTGAAAAAGAGAAGGTTCTCTAGACAAGAGTGAGAGTAGCATTATTATATGGTTTTGATCATTGAAAATAAAGTGCTTATAAGGCAGTTTGGTGGGCTTAATATATGTATTTAGTCAGACAGCAGCAGGCATTAAGGAGTGAATTCTTTTATTTGCATTATTTTGGTTTTATTTCCAGGTCGGTGACCATTAACAGATATAAAGAAAATGTCATACATATGTGTGTGCATACATTAGTATTATTTAGCCATAAAAGCAGAAAATCCTGTCATTTTCAACAACACATGTTAATCTGGAGGTCATTATGCTAATTTAAAAAGCCAGACACAAACAGACACATATCTTCCAATGTGGACGCTCCTTTATAGATTTCCCTTATATATAGAAAAAGTCAAATTCATAGAAGCAGAATGCTGGTTGTTGGGGACTTTGGAAGCGAGAGAAATTAGGAGAGAATCAAACCCTTGGTCCTTAGGCCTA
>PVHP010036558.1:0-17709 GCA_004024765.1 Zapus hudsonius | reverse complement strand
CTCACCAAGGAACATAGGTTGTATCTTCCTAGAATACAGGGTAATTAATTTGAATTTCAAAACATGTCTGTAATGTATATCATACAAAAAATTATCTTTTAAAACATACGGATTTCAAAGAAAAAAATTCAAAGAAATATTATTTATGAAAATATTTTATTATATATTATTTTATTATATATATAATATATTTAATATATTATTTAAACTCCAAAATACTGAAAATATACAGTCTGCTTTGGAGGTAATTTTTTTCCACATTTATTGTAAATAATTAGATACATTACATGAGCAAGTCATGGTGCTATCCCAGCGGGTTGGGAACATGGATCTAATCTTTGAATTTCTTTGTTCTGTGTCTTTTTGGTTGTGATCCAGGGAAGCACCAAAATGTTTTGTGTCATAATTTGCAAGTCATCGGATGCACACACTCTAAGATTTAATCAGTGTCATTGTGTTTAGTACTCTTGCCTCAGTGGCCTTGGAATGCTGGCTGCTCTAGCTAAGATTAGATCACATTCAGCCTGCAGGGTTTAGGCAGTTGTCTGCATTGTCACAGCCAGATCAGGGATCAGCAACATTTGTTTTTGTTTCTATTCACTCGATTTAACCCCCTAACAAGGTAAGCCAAGGATTTCCTGAACCAGAGTTCTTTCTATAGCTCACAGGGATGGGAGTATTGCTTGCAGATGTGAGCAACATCTGATTAGGCCCAGGATGGAGGAATTCTTCATTCTAAAATGGTTTAAAATAGGACCCTTTTATTCACATTGTGTTTTTGAGCTCACTGGATAGAATCTGTAATTGCTTCCATGTGCAATTCTTAGCTCCTTTTTCATTGGCCCGGATGTCTTCAGTGTGCTATCATACCTATGAGAGCGTCTGTTCTGCCATCTGCAGTGTAGAATCCCGTCAATCATTCCTACCTCTGGGAAACGATGAGATTTTAGCTTGGGAAAATGACTATCCTCTGGAAGGATTAAGTAAGGTGCAGGTGGTAAAGCTATTTTAGTATCATCTGTTACTTTAAATGAGTTGGTGGATATATGAGTTGTAGTATTTTAAATTACAAGGATAATGTCTAATGAGAGTACTTCATGTTATGTCTCCAGGATCATTAGGTCATAAGTTTTCCTTCCTTGCTCTGAGTGATCAAGCTGACAGTGGAGGTGTCTCAGAGCAAATGAAACCAAGATTTGTCGTGGCATAATATATTGTTCAAATGCACTACTCACTCTGTGAGGTCTCTACTCCTGGTAGGTATAGGTTGGTAGGAATGAGTGGTGGAGGAAAGGGATCTAATGAGCCGTAATCTCGCTGGCGCTTTGGCACTTAAAAAACAATTATCAGTTCAGTTCAATCTGCTATGTGGTTATTGAGTATTTTTTTTTCCCAAAAAGCCTAAAACTTATACATACTTTCAATCCCTAATATCTCTTCTGCTATCAAGGGAATGCACTTTGAATGACTTTATCTGCTTTATACATCCAATTAACAGCTAGACTTTCAACGGACTTAGTCCTATGTGTCAAGTTCATCCCAACAGGGTGAGGTAAGAGAGTCAGCATCCACAGGGAGGTGTTACTATTACTCTTCATGATGACTCTCAGAGCAACTGGGACTGGACACTGTCAGGAGACCTAGCTACTTATCATTCCAGCTTTGTATCCTGGTTTCATTTTGATGATTTTAAAAATTATTTCCTGCTCCTTTGTTGACAGAATTCACAGATTGTGTTGGTATAAATAGAAATCATGTTTGTTGATACAATGTGACCTTTCTCCTCAAATTTGGTTCTTTTCCCAGTCTCAGTGAATAGGGGTGTCACCTGCTTGGCATCTGCCAGAAACTTTGAACCAATTCTGATACTTTCCATCCTCCTGGACTCTCTGCAGTCCATCACCAAGTCCTGCCTAGCTCTGAAACAGTCACTTGCAGTGTCTCACTTGTTCCCTTTTACTTAGTGTCCCTTTCAATAAGTATTCTCCACACTATAGCAAGAGCATTGCTCCAAAAAGGTACCTATTTATATATGAATGAATCTTATGACTACGATAGCTATGCGAGGCACATAGTGGGAACAACATAGATATAATTCTTTCAATAAAAATGGAAAGTGTGTTGTGGTCAGCCTCTCCCCCTAGCCCCTCCCACTTCATGTGAAAACACTTTGGTAGTGTCCCAACTATTCTTAGGTTAAAACCTTTCCAACAACCTTATAATCCGGTCCTCATCTATCCCTGTCGCTACACTTTCTGTTGTCATTCACTTCGTCCTGCCACTGCTCTACCTAGCTTGCCACCGTGACTCTTTGCCTTTGTTGTGTTCTGTTCACAGACCATGTATCTAGACTCTGCAACTCCTCATCATCAAAATCACAACTGATTCCTTATGACATTTCATAGCTAGAAATTTGGTCATGCGGTCACAGGTTCTTTCATCATTATATATGGAAAGATATGTCATCTGTCTATGCTTGCCAACAATAGCCAGCTACTCTGGGAATAAAGAGCTGGAATGACCAAGCAGCTATAGTGAAGGTGGCAGGAGCACCTTCCAAGGACACATGGAGGTCATATGGTATTCCTCCTTCACATCCTGGTTTTCTCTTAGTGATGTTGGCAGAATGTCTACAAAAGAGGAGCCTTGCTTACCCAATTCACTCACTTAACAACCAATCAGAAGGAGCCACTATGGTTTCAGGCTCAGTTTAACTAATTTGGTATTTGTTTTTGTTTAATGAAGCCAAGCTTCCTCTCTTCTTAGTGCCTTCAGTTGTTATTTACCTAATGTCTAGGATTCAAGGGTGGCCATACAATACTTTTAGATTTTTTTCATATTTCCTTTCTTAATCTGAGAGCATGGATTGTTATTACTTGTCTAGAATTACAAGAGAGGTTGTGTGATTCATTCCTAGACCAGATACCAAAGTTCTGGCAGGACTCAGTGCTCTCCAAGATACTGAGGAGCATGACCCCATGGCATATCAGGGGAGATGGCCTCATAGAGCAGTGCAGCCTGTGTTCTTGAATAGTACTAAAGGAGAGACCATCAAATAGGATGGTCCACATGGACAGATGTAGGATAATTTAGAAATGATCTTTGATCATGAATGCCTGAAGACTAGAGACATCTCACTAAGGTTGAAAACAGAATTGCTTGAGCATGTGCATGGAGGAAGCTCAAAGAACTATGGTGGTTAGAGTTGAAATTAAGCTTTTAGTGAAATTAGGGTGAGTGATAGACAATCAAAGCATGTAATTTCACACTGGAGTGGAGTATATGATTAATAGCCTGGGCTCGGAACTGGCAGTGCTGCTTGCTGTCTGTGAGACTCAGATAACTGAGTCAACTTCGTCAACAATGATAGTAGTTATGTAGCAGTTGTTTCATATGTACAGTGAGATAGTTGTAGCATATTTACCTCATAAGCTTGTTGTGAGAATCAAAACATTTCATCTCCAAAGTGCTTGGTAAGAGTTAGCATTCTCTATACTAGTTGTTAACATCATGTGTTTATGGAGACATACTTTTATGTATTGGCTATATTCAAGTTTATAGATTTTTAAAAAATATTTTATTTATTCATTTTCAAGCAGAGAGCTACAGAGAGCGAGAGAGAGCGAGAGAAAGCGAGAGAGAGCGAGAGAGAGAGCGAGCGAGAGAGAGAGAGAGAGAGAGAGAGAGAGAGAGAGAGAGAGCACCAGGGCCACTACCTTGTGGATCTGGCTTATGTGGGTCCTGGGGAATCGAACCCCGGGGCCTTAGGCACTGGAGGTGAGTGCCTTAACCACTGAGCCATCTCTCCAGCCCTCAAGTTTATAGATTTTTAATAGCTGTGAGAAGAAACTGTTTTGGAAAATAATTTTAAAGCTATTGTCTTAGGAAGTAGTGATCACTGGAAGGCAAGAAAAACCCCAAAATAACAATCTTAGAGGTGATTAAAAACAAACCCTAAGAAAGGGCAAGTACTATGTGTGCTGGTCTGTCTTTTGCAAACCAATTCAAGAGCCACCCTCAAGGACAATGGCCTCAGGGATTTTTAAGCAGAACTTGATGCTTGCGTGTGGTTTACATCTTTTTAGACTGATTGATCATTCCTAAAAACTCTTTTAGATTGATTGATCATTCCTAAACCTTCCATATAATCATGAGAACAGTCCAGTCATGCTCTGCATTTTGGTCTAATGCCTGTCCAGCTGAGTTCATCACCTGTAAACTCTTGTTTCTTGTTTAGTTTCTTAGTACAATGCACTATTGCAAAGAATCTAAAAACATGTAAAGCTCATGTGAACCACCCGGAGGTTTTATCAAAATGCTGGTTGTGATTCAGTTATACCTGGGGTGAGGCCTGATATTATACATTAGTGACAAATTACCAGGTAAAGGACTTTACTTTGAGTAGCCAGAATCCAGATCCTCACAGGAAAAAATATACTAATGGCAGTGTTGTAAGTGCTGGGACAGTTTATCAAGGGACCTTTGCTATTTTTCCCTGGAGAACTTATGCATTAGATATGTAATTTTTCAGGTGCAGCTTTCTGTGGAAGCTAGGATGACTAAATGACTTCTGGGAGTTTACTACTGTGTCATTTGGTGATTAGATTGTAAATCACTGTGTGGTGTGATGTTCATTCCCGTAAACCTTCACGTGCCCACATGGTACACAGCAGTCTGCCATGTTGTTACATAAATTTTAATGTAGCATTACATTTTCCAATTTTCTATGCTTTTACCTATTAGTTCATTGCAATATTAACTGACTCAGTGGAGATAAAAATACCATTTTCCTTGGTCATTTTATTTAATAATAAAATTTAATGGACATTAAATTTTTATTCCACATTATTACATATGGCTTTAGATGTAAAATACCTGTGCCACATAAAAATATTGATGTATGTCGATTTGCTAGCATTGAAATTAACATATAGGAAAGGTGTTGAAAAAACATACTCTTGACAATATCAAACTGAAACTAACTTAAAGTATATAAGTATACCATCGAATCGATGATAGATACCTGTTCCTTATAAGCTACTCCTCTTACTGCCTACCCACAAATTATGTATCTTTATACCCCCAACCTCAAGTATCCATAATCTGTGAAGTGCCAATGAAAGAATTCAAATTCAGTTTTCACAATTAAAGAATAGTATTGAAGAGTATTGTGGGATAGGAAGACAGATATTGAGGATAAATCCTTTACTTCTTAAGGAGTTTCAAGTAATGCTGGAGAAACTAGTTGCATGTATGAATTTGAGATCATCATTCCAGGTATTCTTCAAGTTTTGCCATGTCACAATCACTTGAGGAACAACAAAGGCCTATGAGGCTTTCAGGTATGATTCTATTACTGTCAGACCATGAATCCCTGTGGAGAAATAGCTTGGCTGCTTATTCATAGGGCTGCTGAGTTTCCAGAGGAGCATCAGGCTGGGATAATGGAGAAAGCTTCCTTGAGAAGCTGTGGGTTAAGGAGCTTTTCAGTGAGTGTGAAGAGGGAGAGTTGAGGCATTGTCATTACCTGAGTTGACAGGATTTTAGGGGGTAGGTACATGATGAGACAGGGTGAGGTAATGTTTACCACTCAGATAAGGTACGCAAGTAAGGCGCAGAAAAAAGAAGAGTCCAACTCATTTGGAAAGAAAAATCTAAGTACCCACAGTGGAGCCAATAAGTAAGGTGGTGGGAGAGAGGGGGTGAGAGAGATGGGTAGGGGTCATAGCATGAAGAGCTGAGAAGCTTGGAATCCATGCTGAGTGGAGTTGAGGATTCCTATAGGCAGAAGAATGATATTCTCTAATCCACTGTTGTTTGGTTCTAGTTTTTTTAATTACCCAGGTTTTAAAATTTCTAAACATTCCTTGTTTATAATTATTTTTGTTTATTTTCCACAATTAAGGGTATTTTGTTATTTTGGGCCTCCAGCATCAGTGGTCTTGTGAAGTCAGCTCCTATGCCAAAAACTTGGCTTTTGCTCCAATTGTCCTGTGAGCTTAGGGAGCCCACTGTGACTTAGCCTCCATTAATCATTGTAGTCAGCCACACACCTCTGGGATAAACCTCCAAACCAGGCACAGTTATGGGAAGAAGGGATTTATTGAAGCAACAGATCCAGGGGACATTCCATAATGGTGACAGAGGTTGTTTCCCCTTTTAACAGGTCCAAGCAGGGAGAGAAACTGACACCAAAGGCAAGCACTCTTATAGCAAACTGCAGGAACTCCAGCCTGAGCTCAGACTTCTCTTTGTATAAGTATAGTGGAATTCCAGACCCATCCCAGAAACACCTTAGGCCTGGACTCTAGGATCAGAAAGAGATGACATCCCCTCCAGCAATTGAGCTGGAGAAAAACTTTAATAAGCTCTTTAATCTATTGGGGGACATTCATTCATTCAAACTACCACACTCGTCAACCTAATGGCGTCAGCCTGGAACTGAGGCACCCTTAGCTGTCACACGGGGAGCACAGAGAACAGTATGTGAGCACCAGACTTCAGTTCTACCCTGAGACCAGTTTTCACTAGTTATAGGGACTTCACCTTAGAAATCTCACCTGTGAATAAACATTGACTATCTCCATGGCTAAACTTCACACAGGCGTGGCTCTGGGAATCTCAGAGAGAACCCTCCACTACTGAAAATCAAACAGGCAGTGCAGTCTTTGTTGGAATGGGTGGCGCTTTGTTTGTGGGTCAGTTGATTGACTTTGTGCTTTGAGAGAATAAGAGCTTTGTAGATTTAGGATGGGGCTCAAATTCTGCAGCAAACTGACCAGTGACTGTTCTCAATGTCATCTGTGAATTTAGGACTATGCTGTCTATTTCTGTAGTACTGGGAAATTGGAAGTAGTGTACTTAAAGTACTTAAAACCATTCCTGGCACATAGTAATGTGAAGGTCAGGTGTCTGCAGGAATCATCCCTCCCTTTCCACCCCTCCCCCTGAGTGGGAGGTGTCTAGTTAGAGCTACAACCTAGGTGCTAAAACTGATTGGTCAGATATGAACCAATCAGCTGTCTCTCTGACTTACCTGGGGAGGACTTAAAACTAGCTTCCCTAGAGGAAGTCAGCCCCTCTTTCCCCACATGGCAATGGAGTAGAAAGACTGCTGAATTTCCAGGCCTTAGGAAGGTAAGGCCTACCCCCCACCCCAGGCTCCAGACTTTTTCTCTCATGAATCTCTCTTTCTCATAAAGGGAGCTTTCTGTTATATTTTCTTTGGCTGCTTACTTAGTTAAATAATATAAGTTCTGTTAAAACTCCCTGACACGTGTTCTCCCCACACTGGTGGCTGGAGAACTCTGTAACTTCCCACATGTTGACTGGGAAATTTCCCCATCCAACTCCCCTTTTCCTAATTTACTAAATTCAAATAAATGTGTAACTGAAATTTAATTCTGTCCCTGTGTACAGTTCTTTGGCATTAGAGGACATGAACTCAGAGGAGGAGGAGGAGGGGGAAGGGGGGAGGGGGGTTCCAAAACTCTCTCTCACTCTCTGTGTTGCTTACGAATATTAATTATCAATAACCTGTATCAGTAAGACTTAAAAAGGCATAAAACTCTTCATATTTTCATCTTATATATAAAATATCATTCACTGAAGGGCATTGTGCACCAAAGATTCAGTGCTCATTATATACTTGTGTGGCCAAATGCCAAATGATTTCTCATTTATTTGCTACAAGTGTTCACTCACAGGACACAATAGTTGTGGTGACCAGTGGTTAGATATGAGAATTCACAGTGCGCCATCAAAACCGGCTGCTGCTTCTAGAACTTGTCAGCGATGCAACGCCACAAGTCTTCCAACTCAAAACTGTGTGAAGCATCTGCAAGGAGAAAACATTTGTGTCAGTGTTCACAAATTAATGTGCGTTGATGTTTTTAAAATTGAAGCCATAGTTCAAAAAAGAATTTTATTTTGGTCTGAGGAGATGGCTTGGTGGTTAAAGGCACTTGCTTGAAAGCCTGATGGCTCAGGTTCAGTTCCCCAGTACCCATGTAGAGCACATTCATATGCAGTTCATTTATAGTAAGAGGCCTGACATGCTCATTCTTTCCTCATAAATAAATAAAAACATTTTTAAAAAATTCTTAAATTACTGAAAAATTATATGCAATGACTTTCTCTTTTGGAACTTTTGGCTAATGTTTCCAAATTTTAATAAAAAATGACAAACAGAGTAAAATACATTTTTCTTTTTTCCAAGTTTAGGATGGGCTGTTTCCACACAGTAAGGGAAACAAGATCTTGACTGATGTGGCTGCTTCAAAAAAAAACCAGGTCAAGGCCTTCTGATGCTTCACTAAGAGTGAGAGGAAACACTGTCTTGAGAAGACACTGAGATGTCAGTCTTCTCATGGGAAAAATTTAGCCAGCTTCTCAGTATTATCTCATGATCTGAAGACTCACACACAAGACAGGAGAAAACCACTTTAGATGCTCCTGTCCCCACTCCTCCGGAAGAAAATAGCATTCTGAGCTCAGATCTTAACTTGCACGTAAACAGGATGACATGCATTCTTGATTTTCACAGGTCATTTTTATAGCTCAGTGCCCATAGGACCAGAATGCCCTAGAACAGCTGTCCTTAAATACTATCCTGAATGTTCTGAGCAAAAAAAAAAAAAAACTCTGTTTATGATTGAAGCTTAGAAATGCTTACAAATGATACCATTCAAAATATTGTTCAGATAGCACCAAATAAAATTTGTTGCACTGTGGTTTACAATAAGCCTTGAGACCAAGGAGTACCATGCTGGGTTATTAAGGGCTTTGGGAATACAAAATGGCAGCCTGTTTTTTGGTTACATTCTGGAGTCCTTCAGGGCCAGAGGCACATGCTGTTTACACTAGTTTCAGAAGCTTTAAGAAGGTACTGTTTCTGTGTTTGGCCCTCAATAACAAATGTAGAGAGGATTAGGAGACAACACTGACTGTGGTCACAAGGGGCAGTCTTCAGGCTCATTAGTCAGGACTAGCCATAAAATGTGTCAGGTGGTCCACAGGTCATAAACCTCTTCCTCTTTCCTCATGAGGACAGCACTGGCTTATGGACAGCAGGTGTCAATGAGCTGTTATATCACATTGGATTGAGATAAGTTCCAAAAGGAATATGCCTACATGTGAATTTTTTTTTGTCATAAAATTCAGCATACTATATTATTTATAAATTGATAATATATCTATACTGTTTTTATCTGGATGCCTCAGAATGAAATTTCCTTGAAAATAACCTTCGTCTCTTGCTCTATTATATTGCAACATAGTGCTGTGTAATGAATAAAAAGGGGACCATGAGTCATCCTGCTTTGTCAATTACTGTATGACGGAGGGAAGGTTATAAAATCTCTTGTAGACCCAGTGTCCTTATCGGAAAGACTCATTAGCAGTTTATGGTGAGGATGAAAGTCATTCCTTTGCTTTACAATAGGATGAGAGAACAAAGACTCCTACTTAATGAGCACCCAACCGGTGCCTGTTGCCTCACATTTCTTATTTATTATAAAGTAAAGTTTTGTGACACACAGACGTGTCTTCTATTCAGAATCTAGGAACTATAACCCTAAAACACTTGTCTTAATTTTCAAAACCTATTGAGCAAATCGCTTCAAACTTAATGGTTTAAAAAGAACAATAATTTATCCCCTCAAAGTCCTGTGGGCCAGAAGTCTGACATTAGTTTTACTGAGCTAAAGTCAAGGTGTTGACAGGCCCTGACCCCTGTAGATAATCTAGACAGGACACGATTCCTTGGCACTTCCAGTGTCCTTGGGCTTTCAGCATTTTAGGGCCATAGATGTCTCTGTCCTAGCTCTGTCACCTGGGTACATTGCCTTTTCTTGGATTTTTTCGAAGGTAGGGAATCACTCTATCCCAGGCTGACCTGGAACTCACTCCGGTAGCCTCAGTCTGGCCTGTTACAGAAATCCTCTTAACTGGGCCACCCAAGTGCTGGAATTAAAGTGCCACCACACCTGGCTGAACAGTAGTTTTTATCACAAGGTGTAACATTCAAAAGTTCTAGAGAGTAGGATATGGATATCTTTTAGAAAGACACTTCTCAGGGCTGGGGAGATGGCTCAGGGGTTAAGGCACTTGCCTCCAGTGCCTAAGCCCCCTGGTTCAATTCTCCAGGACCCACATAAACCAGACCCACAAGGTGGTGGCCCTGGTGCGCTCGCTCTCGCTCTCTCTGTCTCTCTCTCTCTCTCTCTCTGTATCTCTCTGCTTGAAAATGAATAAATAAAATATTTTAAAAAAAGAAAGACCATGGTATTAGTTGTATTCAACTTTCTCGTGGCTGCATAAAAGAACCCAAGCAAAAGTGGCTTGTGGAGGAATGGGTTTATTAGGCTTATGGATTCAAGGGGAGAACCCATCATGGCAGGGAAATGATGGCATGAGCAGAGGGGCGGACATCACCTTCACCACAGCACTGAAAACAACGGCAGGAAGATGTGACAAACACAGGCAAGGGGAAGCTGGCTTAACCAAACACAGCTTCAACAAGGTTTTAATACCCAAACTGCCATCAGCTGGGCATTGAGCATTCAAAACACATTTGTTTGTGGGGACACAATGGATCAAACCATGATAATTGACCCCTAGCCCCCACAAACTAATAATCATACATGATGTAAAATACAATGCATTTAGCTCAACTCCATAAGTCCCCATGGTTTTTCTTTCAACTGAGACATAATATCAAAAAGCCAACCCATAATGGCACAGAACATTCACACTGCAAAATGGCTGAAGTTAACAAAGTTAATGGCCAGGTCTAGTGGTACATACCTTTATTTTTGGAGTATTTTTTTTGCATGTGCATATTGGTGTGTGTGTGCGTGTGTGTGTGTGTGTGTGTGTGTGTGTGTGTGTGTGTGTGTGTGTAGTATACACAGGTATTGTTTTCCCTAGAGATGTAGTCTCTTACTGACTCCAGAGCTTGCCTTTTTTTCACAAGCCCCAGCCTCTCTCCCCACAGGATTGGGGTTGCATGCGTGTTTTACCATGCTCAGTTTGCATAGGTGCTGGGGGAATCAAATTCAGGATTCTCAGGCTTAATCAGGCCCTCATGCTTGCATGGGAAATACATTTAATTGCTGAGCCATCTCTCTAGCCTTCCAACCATATTCTTTAGGTTTGCGTACATAATCATTGGTGAGATGTTATTTGCCAGAGGATAGGAAACCTATAAGTGTCTAAACCACTGAAGAAAATATCTCCCCTGCCCCCCGCAACCATTACCTGCTAGTAACTCTTCAATGGTGCACTTTTCCCCATCTTCTGGATTTTATATCCATTCTACCTCATCTATCATGATGCATCTTGAGCCTTGGAGGGGGTGATATGTCTTGCTTAGTGCTGACCACTCAATAGTCACTCATTCTCAGTCCACTGCAACAAGAAACTTCTCTAACCAAAACTGACAGCAGCACCAATTTATGGATATAAACATAAATATTTAGAGGTCAGTTTGATAGGCACAAGGTATCCATTTAGCCAAATAATAGCAGTAGCTTCCCTCCTAGGCTCTATGACTTCCCAGCCATAGGCTTTTGACTAGGTTCTCAGTACCAGGCAGGAATTCCCCGTCCTGGAGCAGATATCAAATCCAGTCATTGAGCAATTGGTTACCCTCGAAACAATTGTGCACTATTGCACCAGTGGGCACATGTTGCCATGTAGGTTCACTGTGTAATGCACAGGCATTTTTTTTGTCAAAAATCAACTGGCTGTAGCTGCATGAAGTTGAGACAGAGTGTTATAATTTTTGGGGTGGTCAAACGCAAATCCCAAACCCAGGCTCGTGTCTGTTTTTACTTAAAGAATTAAAATAAAGCAGACTGAGAAGGATAATCATTAAATTATTAAATTTATCCAGAAGTCAGGAGTGGGAAGGGAAAGTCTGTGGACCAAGAAAGGCAGAATAGATACACCCATGTGGTCTAAGGGCTCATGTAACAATTCATGGACCAAGGGACAGGGCCCATGGAAAGTCCATGAGTCTAGGTGAAAACAAAAATGACCTTACCCACTTTTCCCACATTTTACACTCTGGCAGCAGCTAAACTGGGCCTAGGGACAAACAAAATACCGTTTCCCATGCTTCCTATCTGCCAGGGTGGTGTCATAGTCAGCCACATGCTGGAGTGAATCTCCAAACAAGGAACAGTTTATGAGAGGGAAGGACATATTAAAGCTATAGATCCAGGGGAAGTTCCTTAATGGTGAAAGAGGCTGGTCCCCTTTCATGGGCCCAGGAAGGGAGAGATACCTATCACCAACACCATGCACACACAAACAAAACAGGCAGGGGGAAGAGAGAAAATTCGTTCCCCTTTGTACAGCCTTAGAGAGGGGGTCTGGCAACCCTGTCTGAGAATTGTTAGCTTTGTGAGTCTCTGGAATTTCCTTCCTCTCAGGAAGGGATGTTCATTTCTAGCTCCCCTGAGCTTCTCTATATCCTGTTCCCTACTGAAACGGCTACTTTCCTGTGAACAACCTTCGAAACCCACCCTTTATTAAAAAGGTCATGTTGA
The DNA here is from genome assembly GCA_004024765.1 of Zapus hudsonius. Lineage (NCBI taxonomy): Eukaryota > Metazoa > Chordata > Mammalia > Rodentia > Dipodidae > Zapus > Zapus hudsonius. Next base: position 5,155 of record PVHP010036558.1, on the reverse strand, counting down.
CAACAAAATCATCACAGGTGTGGAGGAAAAAACCTTAGTAGCGAAAAACCTCAGATGTTGAGAGATGACCAGCCCCATCAAAAGCCTTGTGAACCAAGCTTTTTATTTTGGGTCCAGGGCTGAATTCAAAAGAAGCCGGCACAACTGGGTACCTGTCCTGAAGGGGTTTGAATGCCACCTGAGTAATTCCAGCTCTGTGGCAGCTGCCACATTTGTTTATGCTCCACATGGCAAACAGGAAATACTATTAATGTCGCCTATGGGCCTTCCTGCCTGACTGCCTCTTCCTAATGCTACCTATTCCCTTTCAGGATTATATCTTGATCATGTATTCTGTTTTATCGAAATGCATGTCTGTTTTTGTGCCAGCATCCTGCTGTTTCTTTTACAAGGGAACTGTAATTACCTTGAAAAAAGGAAGATTGATATCTCCAGTTTTATCTATCTATCTATCTATCTATCTATCTATCTATCTATCTATCTATCTATCTATCTATCTATCTATCTATCTTTACTCAGGAGTGCTTTGGCTATCCAACATCTTTTGTTCTTCCAAATGAATTGTTTTGTTTGTCTCTGCTTTTAAAAAAACTTTTATTGACAGTTTATTGACCATAAACCATTATGATTACCTCCCTGCCTTCCCTCATATCTCTTCCCCCTCTCAATTAGTCACTTTTTCTTTTGGTGTCATCATCTTTTCCTTACATTATGTGTAGGTATTATCAGGCACTGTGAAATCATGTATATCAAAGCCATTTTGTGTTTCAAAGTTTGCATTGTAAGCAGTCCTACCCTTCCTTTGGCTCTTACAATCTTTCCACCACATCTTCTGCAATAGACCCTGAACCTCTAGAGGTGTGATAGAGATGTCCCAGTGCTGAACACTCTACTGCCATTTCTTCTCAGCACTATGGTGTCTTTTGAGTTATCCCAGTGGTCACTGCCATCTGAAAAAGAGAAGCTTCTCTAGCCAAAAGTGAGAGTAGCATTATTATATGGGTATATTCATTTTTAAAGTGCTTATAAGGCAGTTTTGTGGGCATAATATATGCATTTAGCCAGACAGCAGCAGGTGTTATTCCTCTAGGGCTCAAGACTTACCCCACCATAGACTTTTGACTAGGTCTTCAGTACCTAGTCATATGGAATATATTCCCTTCCATGGAACGGAATTCCAGTCCAATTAGAGAGCAAACGGTTTCTCCCCCAATAGATGTCCACTATTGCTCCAGTTGGCACATTTGGCCTGGCTGGCCAAGCCTACGGCTTGCATGGTCCACTGCTTTTCACCACTATTGATGATTTCTCTTTCCCTTAGAGCTGCATGCAGCCAAAGCTTTTTGAAGCTTTCTGTCAGCTGGTTAAGAAGGAAAAGGTTTCCAGGTCAGCTCCAGATTAATTTCTCAGTGACCTGTAGCCCAAGCATTTGTGGTGTTTAGCAATAGGGTCTTACCATTTCATTCTGGTGGACAACCAAGAGCCTAGACAATGGCCTGTAATATTTTTGGGGGCCTCAGGCACCTTCCTGACCAACAACTCAATGGAAGATATCCTATTTCTGGCACTGAAGGTTTTCTAGTAACAGTCTGTGGCCACTGGGTATGCCATTGTATGAGGGAGAACATGTGGCATTTGGCTTTCTGGGCCTGAGTGACCCCACTTAGTATGATCCTGTCCATATCCATCCATTTCCCTGCAAATTTCATAATTTCATTGTTACTGATGAATAGTACTCCATTGTATAAATGAACAATTATCCATTATACATTCACCAGTTCTGGGATATCTACTCTGGTTCCATTGACTAGCTATTATTGTAAATAGAGCTGTAATAAACATCCATAAACAAATATCTCTAGGGTAGTCACTAGAGTCAGTAGGATATATGCCAAAGAGTGGTATAGCTGGGTCACATGGTAAGTCTATTTTCAGCTGTCTCAGGAATCTCGTTGCTTTCCACAATGGCTGTACCAGTTTACATTTCCACAGACAGTTTAGAATGTTTCCTATTTTTCCACATCCTTGCCGGCATTTAATGTCATTTGTTTTCTTGATGGTAGCAATTCTGATAGGAGTGAGATGGAATCTCAGAGTAGTTTTAATTTACATTTCCCTGGTTGCTAAGGAGGTAGAACATGTTTTTAGATGTTTACAGGCCATTTGTATTTCTTCTTTTGAGAACACTATGTTCAGCTCTGTAGCCCATTTGTTGATAGACTTGTTTGATTTCTTATTATTCAGTTTTTTTGGGTAAATCCTGGATATTAATTCCCTGTCAGATGTATAGCTGGCAAAGATTTTTTCCCATTGAGTAAGTTGTCTCTTTGCTCTGTTCACAGTGTCTTTTGCTACACAAAAGCTTGTTAATTTCATGAGGTCCTAATTGTTAATTAGTGGTTTTACTTTCTGATCAATGAGGGTTATGTTCAGAAAATCCTTGCCTAGGCCAATATGTTGACATGTTTCCCCAACTTTTTTCTCTAGCACCGGCAGAGTTTCAAGTTTGATATTAAGATCTTTGATCCATTTGGACTTTATTCTTGTGCATGGAGAGAGAGAGAAAATCTATTTTCATCCTTCTACATATAGCCAGCACCCTTTGTTATAGAGGCTGTCTTTTTTTTCCAGTGAATATTTTTGTTCATTTTGTCAAAAATCAGATGGCTCTAGCTGTCTGGGTTTGAATCAGTATTCTCTATCCTGTTCCATTGATCTATGTCTGTTTTTGTGCCAGTACCATGCTGTTTTGTTACTATAGCTCTAGAATATATCTTAAAATCAGGTAGGGTAATACCACCAGTCTTATTTATTATTTTTTTAACCTAGAATTTTTTTTTACCTAGAATTTTTGTTACCTAGAATTGTTTTGTCTATTGAAGGTTTTTGTGATTAGAAATGAATTTTAGGATTTTTTTCTCTATTTCAGTGGAGTGCCATTGGTATTTTGGCTGGGATTGCACTAAATGTGTAGATTGCTTTTGGAATGATTGACATTTTCAAGATACTGATTCTTCCAATCCAAGATCATGGGCTGGCTTTCATTTTCTTAGTATCTTCTGCAATTTCTCTCTTTGATGTTTTAAAGTTTTCTTTGTAGAGATCCTTCACATTATTGGTTAGGTTTATTCCAAGGTACCTCATTTATCTTTCAGGGCAATTGTGAATGGGAAAGTTTCATTGATTGCATCTTTGGTTTGTTTGTTGTTAGTATAAGAAAGGCTATTGATTTCTGTGTGTTGATTTTGTATCCTGCTACATTGCTAATAGTGTTTATCAGCTCTAATATTTTGCTGATAGAGTCTTCAGTGTCTTTTATGGAGAGGTGCATTTCTTGGAGAAAATAAACAGAAGGATCCTGCCTTTTAATCAAGTCCATAAGTCTGTATCTTTTTGTTGGAACATTGGAGCCATTAATGTTAAGAGTTATTATTGAAAGGTGTGTATTTATTCTTGCCATTTCTTGTTTTTGTAGTTTTTCCTTTACTCTCTTGTATTACCTATTATTTGACTATGGTTTATTTTTTCCTGTTTTCTCATGCATCAGTTTTTCCTGATCTTCTGTCTGAAGGAAACCTTTAAGTATTTTCTGAAGAGCTCCTGTGTAGACATAAATTACTTTAGCCTGTTTTGTCGTGGAAAGTCCTTATTTCTCCTTCAATGGCCATGCATAGCTTTGTCAGATATAGTAATCTGGGCTGACAGTTGTTATCTTTCAAGACTTGAAATACATCACCCCAAGCCCTTCTTGCTTTTAAGATTTGTATTGAGAAATATGCTGTTATTCTGATTGTCTTGCCTTTATAGGTTACTTGATGCTTCTCTCTTACTGTGTTCAATATATATTCTTTGATTTGTGTTTTCAGTACTTTAAATATAATATGGTTTGGCAAGGTTCTTTTCTGGTTTTGTCTGTGTTCTAAATGCTTCCTGTATCTACATTGGCATTATTTTCTTATTTGGGGGAAATTCTCTTTTATGACTTTCTTGAAAATATCTACTATGCCCTGAGAGTGAAATTTTTCTCCTTCCACTATACCCTGAATTCTTATGTTTGATCTCTTCATTCTGGTGCAAATGTCTTGAAATTCCCATTCATACTTTCCTATTAGCTTGTCCTTCTCTTTGTTGGACTGTTCAGTTCTGCCATCTTGTCTTCCAGTTTAGATATTCTTTCATTTCATTCATTAGTTCTATTGTGAGGCTTAATAAAGAATTTTGTATTTGACTTTGTTTTTTATTTCTAGCAATTCTGATTGGAATTTCTTTTAGCTCTATGTCCTTACTCATATCTTGTATCAACCTCCATATTTCCTTAATTTGGTTTCTGTGTTCTCCTTCTGGAGTTTGTTTTCTTCTTTGATTCCTTTGATTTCTTTGGGCAGTTAAAATCATTCTTTTGAATTTTTTGTCAGACATTTCATGCAACTCAGCCTCACTAAATGTCATTTCTGATTTATAGTTTTTGATGGAATTATATTATCTTGAATTTTTGTGTTCCTTGTATCATAATGTATATATTTATGCATCTTGAGTTATTCAATACTTGGGTTTCCTAATTATCTCTTGTATTCTTAGACATGTGGATCAAAAGTTATTTATCCACTGGAGTGTTTCTTATTTTCCCAGAGTAACCACAGAAATGACCCAATGAGCTGTTGCCTGCAATATAAATATTCTAGTAGGCCAAGTGGGGAAAAATACAATTCAAATATGCAAATGGGCAATATACACACTTAATCCATAAAGAAATCCCCCATAGGTTATTTATACAAGTATGGGGATTAAACAGATAATCTTAGCTAAGCCGAAATACCTAAGGGTGTGTCTTAACTGACACCCTTAATCCTGTAGACTGGGAGGCTGAGATTTCTGTTTCCTGCAAGGTTTCAGGTCTGTCTGTGACTGAGACCCTGCCCCCAATAAAGACAGAAGTAAAAGACAAAAAAGTACTATGAATTAATAAATATCAAATGCAACAAATTCCCTTTAAAAACCCCAACTGTTCACAATAATAATGCCTACCTGAGGTACATCAGTCAACTCTAGATGACTCTTGAGATGGCATCTGGTCTCACGCAAGCTGACTATGAGGCTGGATCTCTATCAGTAGGCTGTGGGCTAGCTGGGTCCATGAACCTGCTGTTTAGATCAG